>RJWM01003092.1:32395-117835 GCA_004363535.1 Dasyprocta punctata | reverse complement strand
AAATTAGGGTCAAAGAAAGTGTGGCTGCTGAAGAAACTGGTACCATTCAAAAGAAACTGGGTACTTTGCACTGAGACTGTATGCAGGAAAAGAGTGAAGGCATCTCAGAAACTGGCCAAACCCCGCCCAGGTGTAGAAAGGTAAACACCTCTGAAAGATTTTGCTTTGAGAAGAGTCTCAGGTGCTCTGCTCACTCAGGGGTGCCTAGGCAAGCTTATCCCCAAGTTCAGCCATCCAAAAACTCAGAGTGTGCTGCAACTGTGTTCCAAGTGGACCTGGTGATTCCTTGAGCTGGTGGTGAGACTTGGTGTCCTCCATGGAATACTGGTCTTGCAGGCACACAGAACACAAGAGTTGAGGGGTTATGGGCACCCTCACCCAGATTTCAAAGGAAAGCCCAGGAGGGCAGGTGATGTGTGACCAGGGTCAGAGTCCCCTACCACGAACCCTGGAAAGAGTGAAGCTTCAAGCCATGAGAGGGAAACCGAAGATGCAGTGGATGCTTCAGGAAGTCAGAGATGCCAAGATGAGGAGCACCTGTCAAGGAGACCCTCAGGCGATGAGTGGAGTCAGGTCATGAGAAAGGCCAGGTGGGTTGTGACCTGCAAGGCCATGGAGGTAGAGCTGCCCATGCCCTCGAGAGTTAACATGGTGCCACCACATGGCTCAGGAGTTGGTCATGTGGCTACAGGACTTAAGATTTCCCTGCTGGATTTGGGGATTACCTTGGTCCTACTCCCTCTGTTCCCCTATTCCTCCCTTTTGGAGTAGGAATGCTTACCCTGTGCCTTTGTACCTTGAGATTATGTAAGTTAGTTTTGATTTTTATAAAAGTTCACAGCTAAGAGTTTGTCTTGAGTCTCAAAAGAAGGTTGAGCATGGACTTTTGGGAAATGCTGGAGGTATTGAGAGTTTGGGGGAAGGGGCTTTTGAGCTTCTGGTATAGGCAGGGCAGTTGTGTTACATTAGGCAAAATCATGAACTGACTGCTGGTGTATTTAGAAACTGAGTGTGGTTTAAGGTGGTGTGTTTGGGTATGGAGCTGAGTGGAGTGGTACACGGTGGTTAGGATGGAAGGTCTGGGACCTGCTCTGTTGGCGCACTCTTCCAGGTGTGTCTGGGTGGGTCAGGGAGGCCTGGCCTTGGGTCTGTGTCTGGTCCCTTGTTCCTTCTTCTCTGACACTGATGCCCTACTCTGCTTCCTAGCTGCCACGAACTAAGACCTTTGCTCTGCTGCATGCTTTGGGCACGTTCTGCCTGGGGGCTAGCTGACTGTGCACTGAATCCTCTGGAACTGTGAGCCAAATTAAACCTCTCTTCCTTGAAACTGTGGGTTTGGGGTATTGTACTGCACCAGTGGGAAAACTGACTACTGCACTGTGCCACTGTCTCTCCAAAATATGTAATTTGCTTTTTCACTTTTACAGGCACTCACAGCTAAGAGTCGCCTTGAGTGAGGAGAGACTTTGCACTCAGACTTTTGAGATATGCTGGAACTGAGTGCATTTTGCATAGTAAGATAAACATGAGTGTTGTAGTCAGGAGTTACAGGGAGAACAACTGCATACAGGACACAGAGTTTACAATACTGTTTTATGATGGTCACCCAGAGTTAAACACAAGAAAGTGCAGGAAAATCTGTCCACAACACTAAAGACTCAGGATATGGAGCCAAGGGCCTGGATCCCACAGCAATGTCCTGCATGAGTCCAGCTGAAGACCCAGAGTCTCCCACAAATCCAACTGGAAATCTAAGGGCCCACGATAAGGACTCATGCCAGTCTATTTTATGGTTCTGTGCTGGGAAGACCAAAGGTCAGCGGTGTAAACTAGAAAGTCTATGCCAGTGGGGTGAAGGAGCTGTGCAGTAGGTTGAGGGTTCTACACTGGAACTGAGAAGTCATGCTCAAAATAAGGAGTGGGGCTGCCCTGAAGAGGACCACAGCCATCCTCAGTGGCAACAAGGTCCCATGCTCCTCCGATGATGAGAACAGTCGAGCACAGGTCAGGAAGCCCAGCATGACTAGCTTCTCCAGCACACATCTTTCCCTCTGGAGCCAGGAAGCGATGCTCAATGTGAGGAGCAGAGCTCCCCCAAGGTGAACCACAGCCACCCTCATTGATGAGGTCCCAAGCTCCTCTGATGATAATGGCTGAATCCATATTGGGGAAGCCCGCATGACAAGCACCTCCAGGAGAACCAACGGCTCAAAACGGCAACTCTGAAAAGAACCCACAAGGCCTCGCTCTTCTTCTCCACGTCTCTATTTATGCTGGCAACTTCCTTCAGGTGGACCCTCTATACTTAGCACCATGCTGATGTAATTCAGCTGGTGCTAAGCTGACCACCAGTTTTTAATCCATAATGATGAGGCTTTGCAGGGCTTGGGGTGGAATGTCATGGCTTTCATCTAAGAGGTTCCCTGGCGGTCTCGTGTGTTCAGAGGCAGGACTCTTGAAGGTGGTTGGATCGTGATGGCGCTATACTCCTCAGAGCCAGCATCTAACAGAAGTTGGCTTGTTTCCAGCTTCATTCAGTCACACTGCTTAACACTTGAGGTATTACATAAATGTCTAGTACATAAATGCAAATTAGAAAGCACCTCTTTCCCAAGTCCACGAATACAGCATGGATTAGGTTTTCCTGGACTGCTTGACAAGATGTAAGTGACACCCGTGTGAGTGCATCTCTGTGGCGGCATCCCTGAGTCACCCCAGGGACGGGGCCAGGTCTCCTGCAGAGAAACCCGAATTGCAGATGCCGATGTCCCTTCTGTAAAACGACATGGTATTTGCGCGTAAGCTGTGGTCCCCCTCTGCACACACTAAAGTCTCTCTAGAGAACTCATAATACCCGGCACGTTGTGAATGTTGTGTAAGCAGTTGTATCATTGAGAGAACGGCAGGGAAAACCGTCCATAGGTGCTCACCTGGGGCACGATAGTCTTTTCTGAGTACCCCCATCCTGGCTGGCGGAGGGTCAGTCTGTACCTGTCCAGCATGCTCGTGCACCCTCCTCAGCACACACCGAGAAAGCCTGACCCCCTCTCCCTTCTCTCCCGCCCGCTCCAGGCCACAGAGCATCCACGCAGGAGGCTGTGGACACATCTGCACCCGCAGAGGAAGCTGGCTGTGACTGGTCACTCGCACCTCCCAGCCGCTGAGCCCAGCGGACACCCGAGGGGAGGATGCAGCCAGCAGACAGACAGTGGGAGCCGCCCAGGCGCTGAGGGCCAGCCCTGCTGCCCTCTCCATCCCTGCCCAGAGGCCGCCACCATGGCCTGCAACGGCACCGCCTTCCAGCCCTATGAGCACCTGCAGCCGAACATGAGCAACGCCTCGGATGTGGCGGCGATCCCGCTGTCCGCCCCGCTCCGGATCTCCCTGGCCATCCTCATGCTGCTCATGATGGTGGTGGGCTTCCTGGGCAACACGGTGGTCTGCGTCATTGTGTACCGGAGGCCGGCCATGCGCTCCGCCATCAACCTGCTGCTGGCCACCCTGGCCTTCTGCGACATCATGCTGTCCCTGTGCTGCATGCCCTTCACCGCCGTCACCCTCCTCACCGTGCACTGGCACTTCGGGGACCACTTCTGCCGGCTCTCGGCCATGCTGTACTGGCTCTTTGTGCTGGAGGGCGTGGCCATCCTGGTCATCATCAGCGTGGACCGCTTCCTCATCATTGTCCAGCGCCAGGACAGGCTGACCCCGCGCAGGGCCAAGGGGATCATCGCCGTGTCCTGGGCGTTGTCCTTCTGCATCGCTGTCCCCTCCCTGTGGGGCTGGACGATGGTGGAGGTGCCTGCTCGCGCCCCGCAGTGCGTGCTGGGCTACACTGAGCTCCCAGCGGACCGCGCCTACGTGCTGACGCTGGTGGTGGCCGTGTTCTTCGTGCCCTTCGGGGTCATGCTCTGCTCCTACCTGTGCATCCTCAACACGGTGCGCAAGAATGCGGTGCGCGTGCACAACCAGTCGGACAGCCTGGACCTGCGGCAGCTGACCCGGGCCGGCCTGAGGCGGCTGCAGCGGCAGCAGCAGGTCAGCGTGGACTTGAGCTTCAAGACCAAGGCCTTCACCACCATCCTCATCCTCTTCGTGGGCTTCTCGCTCTGCTGGCTGCCGCACTCTGTCTATAGCCTGCTGTCGGTCTTCAGCAGGAGCTTCTACTACGGCTCTTCCTTCTACACCGCCAGCGCCTGCGTCCTGTGGCTCAGTTACCTCAAGTCAGCTTTCAACCCCATCGTCTACTGCTGGAGGATCAAGAAGTTCCGCGAGGCCTGCGTGGAGCTGCTGCCGCAGACCGTCCACATCCTCCCCAGGGTGCCCGAGCGGGTCCAGAGGCGGATCCGGCCCAGCACGGTCTACGTGTGTGCCGAGAACCAGTCCGCTGTCTAGGCGGGGCTGCCTGCAGCTTGAGTCTCCTCTGCATTTTGCGGTGGCTGTTTAAGCACAAAGTACTCACGTGTCCCTGACGGGCTGTGGAACCCACATTTCTAATTTTGGTGAATTAGTTTTGTTTCTGACGGTAGAACCATGGTGAGTCTGACAGGAGCTGCAGGGGTGCCAGGCACACGGGGAGCGGGCTTCAGGGGTGCAAGGAGCGAGGGAGGAGCCGAGGGGAGGTGGGCAGGGCAGGCTGCCATCACAGCACCCGCAGAGCCCCTCACACCGCGGTGCCGGGCTCGATCCGAGACACCCCCGAGGGCTCAGTGTGCTGGGCGGTCCTCCACTCCGTCCGCCAGCAGTGTCCTCAGCGTGTCCTGGGCTGTGGGGTCTGGGTGCCACGCGGGGCCCTTCACGTTGCTCAGACGATTGCTCCTGACGGTGCCAAATCATCCCTCCTAGAAAGGAGCGGAAGTCGAGCTGAGCAGCAGATGGAGCGGCCCGCGCTCTTGAGTCCCTGGGGTGCCACGGAGCCGTGAGTGGCTCAAGGTGCGGAAGGTGCTCTGCGGCTCGGCTGCAGCTCGGAGGTGTCCAGGCCGCTCACACAGGCCCTCGCCGGCCGTCCATCCCTGCCCTCTCCTGTCCCCCACCCCCCACCTTCCCAGTGTTCTGGACACCACGGCCTGGGAGTCACCCACAGCAAGTGTCCATAGTGACTCACTCTGTTTACACGTTTCCCTGCACACCCGGGGCTCCAGGACCTTGGGGCTGCACCGAATCCATACCAGCAAGGGAGCTGGGGCAGGGGCAGGACAAGCGGAGCCCCCAGCCGGGCCGCCAGGTCCCCGGGGTCCCTGCTCCTCCTGCCTCACTCAGGGCCACCGGTGTGGGAGGGGATCCAGGAGCGCAGATGCCCGAGGGGACCTTTCTGAGCCCTCCCCACACCTGCTATGCCCAGCCACCCACTGCCGCCATGAGCTTCCGATGCTGGGAGGCCACCCCTCGAGCTCTCCCCCTCCCAGCGTCAGATCTGAAGAGTGAGACGTTCAGAAGTAGCTCAGAAAAGCTGCCCCCAGGTCCGACTCCATCAGAGATTGGTGGAGTGACCTGTTCATTTCACCTCCCTTTTCAAAGTCTCAGTTTCCCCATTTGTCAACAAGGAAGCTGGTCTAGGTGACCTCACTCTCCGATGCTAATGTGGCTTTCCTTTGCCATCACTGTCCCCTGCACTCACGTCCCCGGCCACGCAGCGAGCACACACGACGCCTCCTGGGTGAGAGGCACTGAGGGGGCAGAGGGGGCAGTGGCAGCTCAGCCAGCCATCACGCTTCCCTGCTCCTTTCTGCGCAGCTCCCCGTTCTCACGTCTGGGGTCCAGGCTGGGGGCCCGAGGTGGGGGGTGAGGGAGAACACAGTTCACAGTGCTCTCTGCCCAGGGCGGGGTTGTCGGGGCAGTAACTGATGCCTTCTTCGCCAGCCACGACACAGGACGGCTGTCTGAGCCCGCCCATAATTCCGGGTCCTGGCCAAGGCAGGGTTTGCCTGCAGCTCTCGGAGACAGGGTTCCATTGCCCAGCAGGGCCTGGGGTGCAGCCAGCCCCTGGGGGACCACACTTGGGCACCTCTCCTCCCATCCACAATTGCAGAGAATTTCTTCAGAAACTGAAAAACTGAATGAAGGTACCAAAATTTACATCAATCCATGTCGTGCGATGTACATTGAACAGTATTATATATAATCATTTTGTATATATTTTAAATAAAGTACTATTGCTCTTTCGGTGTATGAGGTTGCATTCTTGCCCAAACTCACCCCAAGTCCATGAAGCCAGGCTAGAGTGCAACGCCTAACCCTCCTTTAACGGTTGGCTCAGGCTGCTGGAACAAGAGGCCTCGGGCCGGGCAGTTTACAGACGGCAGCAGGGCCTTTCTCACTGCTCAGGAAGCCGGGAAGGCCCAGGCCCAGGAGGGGCAGAGGCTGCTCCCCCAGCTCCCGGCGGTGCTGTGCGCGCAGAGCGGGCTCCCCCAGCCATCTTGGGACCTGGTCGCCTCCCCCAGCCCTGTCCCTTACCACAGTGGCCTGGGGATTGGATTGAATGCGTGCATCTTGGCAACACCAAACCCTGGCCACAGCGCTCCTGAGACCAAAGGACTTCAGGAAGCCTGGAGCCTGTGAGCTCCTGGCAAAGCCACAGAGCCCGAAGGATGTCACAGCACAAGGACAACTGGAGACAGAGCACAGGGTCTCGGCCGGGGCCACGGTTTGTTTTGTTCCCTTTTATCACAGCCTCTGCGGCACTTGGGGGGAGCCGGCCAGTGTTGACGCCTGCCCCACAGCCACAGTGCTCTGCGCTGCCTGAACGGCTCAGGCTTCCTGAGACGGAGAGAGCAGGGCCCCCCTCACCCGATGCCAGTGATGAGTTTAGTTTTCATCTCCGCTTCAGCCTGGGGTTTCCCTGAATCCCAGGGTTCATGCAGAGTCAGAGCGTCATACCTGGCTCGTCCCTGTGGGGGCCAGGTGGGGGGCAGGGAAAGATAGCTGCTACCATGGTAACACCCCCTCCCCCCACACAGGCAGGCTCCTGGCCTCGGGAGAGCCTTGGAAAAGAGCTACAAACAGGGTCGCGTGCTCTGGGGGTCTGGAACTGACCCTCGGCGGACAAGGAGAGCTGCAGGTACACGACCCCTTAGGCAGTGGGGTGGTCTCCGCCCAGGACCCGGGCACTTCCTCTTGAGCGCTTAAATCGTTTCCAGTTGACTTAGACCTAGAACAACGTAACTGTGCACACAGCTGTCATGCTGCAGTGCGAGGGAGCGCCAGGGCCGGGACGCGTGCGGCGCAGGGCAAGTTACTCTCCCACGCAGGAGGCCCCGGCCCCGCGTGGCTGAATCTGCAGACTCAAACCAGAGGAGGACCAGGGGGCTGACGGTGAATCCTAGAGCTATTGTGCCAGTCGCGACAATCCCCCAAAGCCTGCCACCTTTTTCTCTGGAATCTTGGCCTCTGTGCGTTCCAGACGAGTCCCTGACTGCTGTTCTGAGCCCCGGCGACCCTCACCACTCACAGCTCACAGAACACGCTGCCTGGGACGGGGATCTTCCAGGGGAACATCTCTGCTTCCTCTTGCAGCCCTGCTCAGCTGGCTAACACCCAGCCCCGCAGCCGGGAGAGCGAGGGGGTCAGGCCCGAGGTCGTCTGCAGACCAAGGGGCTCCAGACGGCCACGCCAGCCCCAGGCTGCCTCCCTGTCTGCCACAGCGCAGTGCTGCACCCACAATCCTGGTCTTGGAAACAGTGCGGTCCTCCCAGCCGAAGCACTGAGGGAAGAATGAGCTGCAGGCCGGGTGTGGCTCAGGGGTCAGCACCTGCCTCGCACTCGCAGGACTGGGTTCCATCCCCAGCTCTGGAGAGAATTACACAGTGCACAAACTCCTTCTGAAGGCCTGCATCATCTGCTGGGAGCTGGGGTGCGGCTCGGGGGTACAGCACCCGCCTGGCGTGTGCAAGGCGCTGTGTTCCACCCCTAGGACCACCACACACATGAGAAGTGAAATAATGTAGGTACGGGATTGCGCCCAAGGCCGGGCTGCAGCTGATGCCGCAGGGCCAAGGCACTGGTTCCCACAGGTGTGCAGCCCACCTGCTCCTACCAGGGTTTCCTCTTTGGGCGAGGGTGGGGGTCAGGAGGTTAATCTATTAGATGCGTGCACAGAACTTGGAGAAGCACGTTTGTGACAGGGACCCATTTATTAGAAGGGACATCACTAGGCCCATAGGTGAGCGGCCCATCGAGGAGCTCCCCGGGGGAGGTGTGCGTGAGGGGTGCCGAGCTTCCGGGGCCTCTGTATGCCCCACCCCAGGACATCCCTGTTCGCCTACCGGAACCACTGAAGCCCATCCCTTGGGTTCTATAGCAGCTTCAGTGCACAGTTGCGATGCGTTGCCTCACTGGCTATGGAGATCAACCCGTCCTCAGCTCCACTCCCCTCCCCAGGGGCTGGATGGGGTCGAACGTCGCTGTCCTATAACCAGGCCTTGGTCTTCCTGGGGACAGGCCCTATCCTGAAGCTACTGAAGACCCGGCCACCACCAACCCACAGCACACGAAGGACGCTCTCACTGCTCCAGGTCCCTGCCCTCCAGGAGCTGGGTCCCGGCCATGGGGCAGGGGCGGCTGCACAGGCTCAGGTCAGGGCATCAGGGTCCCTCTCCTCACGCACGTGTGCGCCATCGACCGCAGGCTCTGGCTGACAACGTGCACTGAAGCCAGGAGCGTGGGCCCGACTTCGTGCGCGGTGGCTCAGGCCCTGCTTGACCTGTCGTCGGCCGGTCGGAGCTGCCCGTGGGGCGTGGAGAGGAGCAGGTGCACCTGCGTGCAAACCCCAGCCGGGTCAGAAGGAGGAGCCGCACACGCTCATCTGCGGGCGGCCTGCGTCTCAGCATCTCTGGGACCCGGGAGGCAGGAAGGAGATGGAGCCTCACTTGGGTGAACGAGAACCAACGCAAGGGTTAGTGGACAGACAGACAGACAGACATTAAAAGCTCAGGGCAACTAGGTGGGCGCTCTGCTCTATGTGGCTTTCAGGGTTCAGGCTCCTTCGCCCCATTTCCATGTACCTTGGGGCACTGGGGTCTCTTTATGGTCAGTCTGGGCTCAGTCACTTCTATGTTGCAGCTTATGACAGGTAAGACAACCCTCCCAGCTCCTGGCCAACCATGGTCATGTGACTACACCTTGCTGCAAAGGAGGCTGGGAAATGGGGTCCCTAGCGTGCCCAGCCATAGCCAGCTCATGCCAAAGAGAAGGACTCTAGTGTGCCAGCCCCTCCCACAATTAAACAACAAACAAGAACAAGAGATCTAGAACACACAGGAATTCTGGAGATTTCCTAAAGGAGCCATTGCCCACGGTAACAAATGTAGGTCAGTTGCATTGGGCCAAGACAGCTGCCTCTTTTCACCCCTACTTCCCCAGATAAGACTCTTATGTTGAAAAGCAAAATGTGCCTGCATTTATGCCTGTGTGAAAGAAAAATTGCCGCCTTAAACCCTCTGGACCCCAAAGATGGGAGACAGGAGTGCTTAACTGTTTGAAGATTTGCAGCCAGAAAAGGATGAACTTTGCCAAGACAAGAAAAAAAATTACTATTTGAAACAATAAGCCAGCAACACCACCTGCGATCAAGTCTGCCTGCGGACTCGATTATGTCAGGAAAACAGCCTCAAAGCCACGGCTGTGGAATGGCGCCGAGGTCACTGTGGCAGCGAGAAGCAGGACATGGGCGACCCTGGTCACTTGATTCCGTAAGGAGAGGCAGGGCGTGGGGACCCTGGCCCGGAGCCTGCATCTGGATCCTGTAGCAGCAGGAGGAGGTTTGCAGGCAAAGCCGTGGGCTGTGCCCACCTGGGGGCAGGTGTCCAAGGTTGCTTCAGGAGTCCCTCTGCTGTCTGTGCTTGGTCCTGGAGGATGAGAACAGGCTGTTCTGGAGCACGGAGGCGACAGAGACTGCGGCAGAAGCCACAAGCAGCAGCTGGGAGCCCAGGTTCCCTCGTCGGGTCCCACGGGGCAGAAAGCACCCCTCTGCAGGCGAGAAGGGCTGAGTGCTCAGAGCTCGAGCCTGCGCACTTGGAGACCCGAGGCCGGCTGTGCAGGCACCAGCAGAGGCCCGCAGGTGAACGCCAACATCCCTGCCGCCCCACTGACAGCAAAGCGCTCGCCCTGGATGCTGAGTCCTGTCTGGGCTCGGAGCGGCAGCTTCCGGCAGCCTCCGTCCCTTAGTCACTGGAGGCCGGGAAATGATGGCCACGCTTGTTTGGCAGGTTTTGCTGCTCCCTGTGCATGGCCCTGGGGGAATGTGCGTCTTATTTCCTCCTCGCTGAAATGCTGCTGCCATCCTCCGGAGGCTCAGGGATGCTGTCAGGAGCGCCAGCTCCCAGGAAAGGGGCCGAGGCCCAACACTCCCCAAAACGCAAGGAACAGCCGAAAACGTCCTTCGCTCTGAGTGGATGCAGATAAGGGAGAAGCATCGAGCTGTCTCTCCCGAGGCCTCCGACTGGCTGGGCCGGGCGCGAGGAGGCTGGAGCCCGGGCCCGTCCCCGGGATGGCACTGGTGGCTGTGGGTGCCCTGCAGCCAGGCCCAGAGTCCGAGCAGCACAAGGTTTTTGCCCCGCGCCTCCTAAACCTCTGCTCCCTTCCTGTGAGCTCCCTCTGCCGCGTGTCCTCTTCGTCCCCGGCCCTCGTCGCCACTGTCGTGTTTCTCATTGCTGTGACAGGACACCCGAGGGTGGGTATTGTAGAAAGCCGAGTCTGCGTGGCTCACGGTTCTGGAGGCTCAGGAGCAGCGTGCGCGCTGCGGCTTCAGCTGAAGGCATCTGCGGGAGCACGCGTCCTGGCCGAGGCCCCGGCAGCCCTGCTTCCTCCTGGCCTGCGCCTGCGGGAACGGACCCAGGCCCGCTGCGGCTCCGACCCAGCACCCACGCTCGCGAGACCCCACAGGCCGCACCGTCGGCACCGCGGCAAGGGGCGAGCAGGTTCCCACACGTGGCTCCTGGGGCTCACGCAAAACACTGCACCCCTTCTCTCCGGGCTCCTCCTCTGGCAGTGCTGACCCAAGACGGCACCAACCGACCCAGGCTGAGCTTCTGGATTCTGCAGGAGAACTGCACACTCCGCACCCTAAAGAAGGTTTAGAAAGCTTCACACACTGGCCTGAGTCTAGATGTATTGCTGCCCGCAGAAACAAGAGCAGAACAGCTGACACTCACCGAATCCTTTCAACACCCACAGCACGGAGGTGCCGCTTCCCACCAGGCCAGGTCCCAGGGCAGAGGCCGATGACCCAGCACAGTCCTGGCACCTACCGTCTGGGGCCGCACCCTGGGACCCCGTCAGCCTCTCACACGCCGGGTCACCCCAGGGATCCTTTGTGCCCGGAGACCCCGAAATGATTCAAAGCTGCCAGTGCTCAGCGGCCCGCCTGCGTCCCCGGCTCCTTCTAGCCCACGTCTGTGCCCTGCTGCCCGGTGGCCCAGTGTGTCCCCGTGGCCAGCGCCTCTCCGTGGGGGCTGTGTCGTCGCCAGCGGTCCTCCCAGTGGTCCTGACTCGCTGGCTTCACTGCACCTCAAAACTTCTGTTAGACACCGGCATTCACAGCAAAGCGCTCTTCGGGCGAGCTGCGGTCGCGCTGCACTCGGCCCTCTCCCGCCACTAAACGTGGGCAGGCGGAGGAGCAGACAGCGACACGGGCAGCGACCTCCCGGGGTGCCCCTTGTTCACTCCTCTGCCTGGGACCAGGGCGGGCCTCCAGCCAGGGGCTCTGTTCCCAGGGGCCACCCGCCCGCTCCCAGCCGCCTCTGTGCCTGCCCCAGTCCCCCCGCCTCTGGGCTCCTTGCACTGCGGCTCCAGCCTTTGTCTGCACTGCGAACTCCGGCAGGGCCTGGGGGGCAGGCGGACACCCTCCTCGCCACCGTCGGGAGCTCGGCACTGTGCTGGGCACGCGGCAGCCCCCGCTCGCACTGTGCGATGATGACAACGGCTGAAGGCAGGGAGGAGAAGGAAACCATCTCATGGTGGGAACCCAGTCCTTGGTCTGCCAAGTCCTCCTGTCTGTCCTGTCATCCTCTAGAGCGAGGTCCTCCAGCTCTGCGGCTGCAGGGCAGGCTGTGAGCGTGGGGTGGCCGGCGCTGTTGTGACATCCTGGGGCACACGGCCCCGACAGAACCACACAGAGGCCTTTCCTTTTCCCCATGTAAGGTGTGTGAGATGGTTATTCCGTGTCAGTGTTGCAGGGCCACAGGCTCCCAGGCCACATGGAACCGCTGGGTGGCAGCGTCTGGACGAGCATGTTGGCGCTGGGGACCCCGCCCTCGGGAGTGGCATCCAGGACACAGGAAATGCCCCTCCCTACCGCAGTCAGCTCACGGGGGCTAGCAGCGCCCAAACACGATGTCCCCGGGCAGCGACCAACTGGCTCCACCGTGGGACAGGAGTCAGAGGCGCTGAATGGCCCCCAGGGTGCGTTACAGAGGCTGGGGCGCCCCGGGGGTACACGCACACACGCTCACTAGGAGCTGCCCAGGAGGCCCCGGCTTCCCCCCGCCATACCCACCCCACCACCTGCTTAGTCTGTCCTGGCTGCCAAGCTGCTCCACAGCAGGAGTGGGGACCCGAGTGTCTCCCTGGGGACGGACCTGGTGTCACGGTAGGGATGGGGGACCTTCAGGTCTCCCTGGGGACAAGGACCCCGCTCTGGTTGGAACCCATTCCCAGGGCCTGCACAAGGCCACTCTCCAGCTCTGTGTCTGTGTTTCAGTGGAAGGGAAGAGATCAGGACAGATGGCTGCAGAAGGCGGCAGTGGGTTTTCCTACAGAGCTCCGGGGAGTACATTGAGTAGCAATTCTAACTTTATATAAAACCTATGCACGTAAGGAGTCCATGCAGCCCACTCTTGGCAACCCTATGCACTGTTTAAAAGCCATGAACTGGAATGCGTTTCCACATCAGAATGGAAGGCGTGACGCCTGCTGCAGCATGGGTGACCCTGGAGGACGCCATGGTGCAGGAAAGCAGCCAGCCACAGAACCCAGCTCTCAGGCAGGGGCAAGGGTGCTGCCAGGGGCTGGGGAGGGACGCGGGCACTTACGTTTCCTGGCAACAGAGGCCACTTGATGGGTGTTATGGTTTGAGTCTGGGTGTCCCCCCAAAGCCTTGTGCGGTCAGGGAGGTGGGCCTCTAGAGTTTGTGAATGACTCATGGTCCAGTGCTGGGATTATGGGTGTGAGTGCTACACCCAAGTGGGCGTGGTCTACATACAAAGTAAGGGACAGAAAGAATCTTCTGTCCGTGCTTCTCCCCTTTTGCTCTTGCTGCTTGCGTTGTTTTCTGCCGCGTGCAATGCTGCCCTAGAGCCAGCTGAGTATGGACTAAAACCTCCACAAACTGTGAGCTAAATAAACCCATCCTTCCCTCACTTTGGGTGTTGGGTATTTTGTCTCAGCAACGAAAGAAAAGTAACCAAGACAAGGGGCGAGAAAAGTCCTGGGGATGGATAATGGTGACAGTCACACACGATGCGGGGGGTGCATGGATACCACTCTGCACTTAGAAATGGTCACACGGTAAATCGATGGTGTGCACACTTCATGACCTGAGACTAGTAGGCACTGTTGTTAGAGGTTGCCGTACTAGTAAAAGGGTAAGCTGCCTTTTTGGTTGTTGTTTTGGATATAACATTGAATTCCACACTTTATTCAGATAAAGTGAATATATTCTTATAAATCACCTGGAACAAGCAGACCCCATCTCTTTAGAGGCTGCTGTCTTGTCAGTATCAGCTGAAGAAGCGCTCTCTTGAGGTCTATTCTCAAGGCCACGCTGTGCATTTCTCTTTGCATTTTCATGAACTGCAGCCAGCTAAAACAAGTTGGAGACTGACACTGGGGCTTGCCATAAGCGCTGGAGCACAGAGGCGGAGCCATGGGGTGGCCAACCCCCCACCCACCACCCGCCACAGCAGGTAAGTCCCAGCTCACATGGGCGACGACACTGGCCCCAGAGGCGGGATGGCCCGCTTGCCCTCCTAGCCCCAGCCGCCTGAGATCAGCTCAGAGAGGAGAGGCCAGGACCTGCAACGAGGAGAGAGACAGCAGCAAAGGTGAGGGCGGCGCGGGAGCAGAGGGGCTCGCGGTCTCACCACGCTGGGGGAGGCTGGGCCCAGGGCTGTGGACGTAGCTGCCGATACCCAGCTCCGTCAGGAACCACAGGGGTGGCCAGGGTCACCCTCCCACCCTGAACCATTCCCTGAGCATGCTGGGACAAGCCCAAGTGATGCTGCGCAGGGCTGCACTGATGTCCACAGCCTCACCCTGACAGAGAGGACCACAGATGCTACGCAGCCCGCGCTGCCCAGCCCACATTACCCGCGTCACAGCCCAGGGGAGCCCGGGCTTCCCAGCAGCTGCCCTCTCCCCAAGTCACACTTGGCCGTGGAGCTGCTCGTGTTGCTAGTTCCTTCTTGCCACGCGTCTCTTTCAATTAATTTACAACTCAGACTGCAGACGGAACTAGCGCTGTTTCCCTCCCTGGCTGGGAGCTCAAGGCAGGGGCTTCGTTAGCTCACGCGCGCTCTTCTGGCAGGCTCTCGGTGGTCTCCCGACACCGGCACCCGCGAGCGAGCGTGCAAGGCCATGGTCCATCTGGTCCGACATCCTGCACATGCTCATCTTCTGCGCTGAGCCGACAGAGGGGTGTCCCAGCTCCCCTACCGGAGGCAGACCCGGCTCTGGCCCGCAGCCAGACAGGACGCCAGGCCGCACTGGTCAGCGTGGAGCAGAGCCTCCCTTCCGCCCAGGTTTGCACGTCCGTCTCTCCCCACTCCTGCGGCCCAGGACTGTGTCCTCCCCGGCCCCACTGATGGGCGGAGCTCAGCCCTTCAGTGAGCTGCTGAGTCACAGCTGCCTCGGATGCTGCTTAGCTGCGTCTCCTGCAGCGAGCCTGGGGCTCTCTGAGGCCTCCTGCTTCCAACTCTCCAGGCAGTACCATCGTGCTGGCTCTCTGCACAGACCGGGCCTCAGTTTCCCCAGTTTGAAACTTGCTGAGTCATGACAACTCACCTCTGTCCACACGTACCCGGTCGTGTGGCTGGCATGGCGGGGTCAGCAGGGACCAATGGCCACGTGCCCTCACTGCTGGGATAACTGGGACAGGAGCGGGTGGGGGCAGCTGAGACAGCACCCAGGGGAGGAGCAGAAGTTAATGGTGAGCCCGGCTGTGCTCCTCGAAGGTGCCCGGGGTTAAAAGTGCAGGCGGCAGGGCACAGCAGGCAGGTGCTGGTCAGACGGCCCAGGCACCACTGCTCGGGTGACTCCTAAAGGCCACAGCAGGCCACCCAGGAGTGTCCTCGGACCCGCAGGACACAGCTCAGAGGACGGAGGGTTAGGATCCCGCAAGGCAGGGAGGAGTCTGGGGCTGGCGCTGCGGAGCCAGGGGGTGCGATGCCTGAGCCCTAGAACCCTCTACAACACCAGAGATGACGGCGCGTGTGGACACCACCACTTTACTGGGACAATTTTTATTTAAAAAGAGAAACACACAGAGCAAAGAATTAAAAGAATTTAATAAAATTAACAAGTTTACATTTGTACAGGTTGTGTATCTGGGACTCAGGGAGATAAAGGATAAAGTTGTAAGGACAAAAGTTCCCAGGGGACAGCGAAGACCAGGCCAGGGCCACCCTCCACGGCCACCACCCGCCCCTCTGGCTCTGCCCTCCGGCCCGCGGCCCCGGTGCCTCTGTTACGACCCGGCGGACCACAGCAGCGAGCAGCCCTGGACCAGCCACGCAGACTGAGTTCGCAGGTGCGGCTGTAACAGAACGGCCGCGTGCACGCTGACGACAGAGGGGGTCTGGGCGACAGTTCTCACCGCTCTGCCAGGGCACAGGGGCAGAGCTGCAAGCCCGCTGGGGAGAATCCGTCTGAAAAACGGGGCTTGGCAAAAAGCCCTGGTGAGGGCGCGAGGGGCGAGGGCTGGCCTGTGGAATCACCGCACGCTGCGCCAGGGACGGAAAGCGCCGTCCTCACCCCGTGGCAGGCGGACGGGCGGTGTCCCCGCGTGAGAAATGGGCCAGCGTGGCCTGCTTCCGGGCTGCGCCGGTTTGTGCATGGGGCAGCGGTGCCTCCGAAAGTGCAACGTGGCATGGACAGTAACTTGCTCTCCGCGGGACCCGCAGCCCACGTCGCAGCTGGGCAGGCGCAGTCTGTAACAGCTGTCCACAGGGCCCTGGCGGCGGGCCTCGAACCCACGGTGGTTTACGCAGAACAACGCCGAGCAATGGGGAGAACTTCCCCACTGCTTCTCTTTAAAAAACTGAAACACAGGGGAAAACACTTCCGATTCTCCCAAAGAACGCGGGCCACATTTGCGTCTTGGCTCACGGGCATCCTGAGAGGCAAACCCAGACCGAGTACAGCGAGGCCTCTCACGGCCCGGGCCCCGCACGCTCCCTCGCCTGCCTGAGGCTCGGCAGCTGGACAGCGGGTCCAGGGCCCTCGCCCTCCACCTCGGGGAGACGGACACAGGCTAACAGGAGGGCAGTGCAGTGACAGCAGCCAGTGCGTCAGGGACGGACACAGAGACGCAAGGACCCCCGGCGATGGACAGGAGACCACTTTCCAGGAGTTTGGGGACCCTCGGGGCAGGCACAGAGGTGCAGGGAGGTAAGGCAGCCTGAGCCGACGTCCCTCAGGGCTGTGCAGACACCCCGGCAGCCGGGGTCCCCGGGCAGAGGCAGCTCCGTCCCCGCCGTCCCGCGGGGCGCACTCTCGCTCTGGGCACCAGCCTCCCGCCTCTCCAGAGGAGGCACGGGCCAGCGGGAGGAACGTCCCCAGAGAACGTGGTGGGGGATCTTCAAACTGGAGAGAAGCTGCAAAGACGCTGCATGTTCACATAAAGTCGGCTGACTGCACGGGGTCAGGTGGAGGCCCCCGTGGGCTGTGGGCCGACGCGGCAGGGACAGGCGCCTGCCTGCTGTGCCCGCTGCCCCTCTGGCGGGGGCGTTGGCAGCTCCCACACACGTCCGGTTCTCAGGCAGCCAGGAGCACAGGAGCGCTCAGGGACCAGGCGGGAGCCGCCGCATCCCTGGGGCAAAGGCAGAGCCGCCTGGGTGGGAACAGGGGCCCGGGTCACAGGGGGGCCCCCTCGCCTTCGCTCTGGGTGACGGCACCGCACGGCGAGCCCTCGCCACCTAGCCAGCAATCTCGGGGTTCGCGTTTCTGTTTGCACGGAGTGGGGGGGCCTGGCTCGTGGCCCGACGTCTCGGGCACCGACGCCACCTGCGCTGGCTGGGGCCAGGCGTGCAGCCAGCTGCTGTGCCGGCAGACTCGGGGAGAACTCAGTCACCCGTGCACCCTCAGGCCCAGCTCAAGTCCGGGTGCCGGCGCTGGGGCCTTTCTGTCTGCTGGCGGCACAGTGGGGGTGCACCAGCCCCCCGTTTGGGTACCGGACGAACGCGGGCTCCGCGAAGGGATGCTGGCACAGCTGGCAGAGCTTCTGGTCAGAGAGCCGGACAGCGCTGCCTTTCAGCTTTAGCTGCAACAGAAAGGAGACTTGGGGTGCGGCCGACGGCGGCCCAGGGGCTCCCTCCCCACAAACACCATCGTCTGTAGGACCTGGACGGGGAAAGCTCCGCACACCCCGACCACAGTCACTGTGGGGTCTGCACCTCTCCCCTCCCTCCGCCTGTCCGGAGCGCTGACTGCTGCGGCCTAGGCCCCGGGGACCGAACCATCATTGCCCACCTGCACCAGTGGCGGGTGAGGAGAGAAAGGCACATGGTCACACGGTCCCTGACGCCCAGGAAGATGCCACCGTCTGCAGAGGTCACTAAGCGGCTGAGCCGGGCCCCTGCGCCTTGCAGGGTCTGCCGCACGGCGCACTGCGCCTGCCCAGGCAGGGCTGTCTGGCCCCCAATGAAGTCACTGCAGCCTCACACTTGCGCCCCCGGCTACAAAGTGTCCAGTGTGCCAGCACCCAGGCTGAGCCCCAGGGAAGCTGCCTGCCCTCAACGTGCTCGGGGTCTAGAAGGGAACATCACAAGCATGCCATGGAGCAGCCAGCTGGGCAGGAGAGGAGACTCATCCGCTCTAGGGTGAGGGGCAGCACCACCATGGGAACAGCAGGCCGGAGGTCCCAGGCAGAGGGACAGCACATCCCCACTGGAGGACCCATGTGGCCAAGCAGGCTGTGCGATGGCAGGGGTGGCCCAGAGGCGATGAGGCCTCGCTGGGGGACACGGGGTCCCTGCTTGGCCAGCCATGCAGAGTCGCCCAAGGCGGAGCAGAGAGTGGGGGTGATAACGTGGTGGGGCCATGGGCCCTCTGACTCAGAGAGCACATCTGCTCCGACAGCCACCCCGTCCCTGTGGTCCTGTGTGCAGAAGGGGCCGCCCGCACCACCCAGCTGTGCCAGCCCCACGGCCTCCGCCCACCAGACCTCAGCATCCACTAAGAGATCTGGACCCACGCGGCCACACCCGGGCTGCACCCACCTTGTCGGCTGCATAGAGCAGGTTTTCTGCCCTGGCCAGGCCAAGTGCCACCTGCGCAGTCCTCCTGGCATGGACAGCGCCCCGCACGGCCCCGGCAAGGAACGGGCGGAGCAGCTGCACCGACCAGGAGCCGGGCAGCATTGGCAGCACCTGCGCGGCATCGAACTCCGTGGCGCGGCGGTTGAGCAGGTCCACAGCGGCCATGGTGAGCTCTGGGGCCGCGGGCCCGGCCTGCAGGTACATGGTGAGCAGCGTGTGGAAGAGGCGCTGGCGGCAGGGTGCGTCCCGGCCCTCGGAGCCCCACAGGCAGTAGTCCTCAGCCGCTGCCGGGTCCCCCAGCTCGTGCACCAGGATGCGCAGGGCCTGCTCGTGCTCACCCAGCTTCCCGTGCAGGATGGCGCACTCCACGGGCAGCCCGGCACCCCGGATCCGCTCTGCAGGCGGGACAGAAGCCGCCGATGGGCAGGGTCACTGCCAAATTCGAGGCACTGCCCCCTGGGCCATCGGACGGATGGAGCAGAGCGTTCCCAGGTCTTACGGAGCCAGTCGACGACCTCTAGGGTGACGTCTGGAGAACCGGCTAACCCCATGGTCCAGGACTGGAGGCTGAAATGCCTCCGACCCACCCTGTCTCCCCAGGACTGTACCCGAGGAGAACATGGGTACCGTGCACCCCTGGGGAGGTTCCAGGACTCCTGCCGGGGCCCCTGACTCCCCAGTGCTCGAGTCCCGTGCGGGAAAGCATGGTGTCCACACAGCGCCTGCACGCGGCCTCCCGGGCCGGTGTGTCTCGCACCCGACAGGCCTTCCACTGTCGTCCAGGGGCAGGGCCGAGGCCGAGGCCACTGGGGCAGCACAGACACCTCTCACAGCACACCCCACCTACCCCTGGCCAAATCACAGACACAGGACCCACAGAGGAGGAGGCTGACTGTGTGTCCCCTTATACACAGACACCCCCGAAACCTGTGCTGAACTCCTCCACTCTGATTTTAAGCCTGCTCTGCTGAAAGGAGTGTCAAAACCTGCATCTACATTAGCCAATGAAATTTGAGGATAAAACAGTTTTCTTTTTTTTTTAAACCAGTAATGAAGCTTCCGGGGCAGAAGGAAAAGACGGACCCCAAAGACAGCGTCAGTCCTGATCACCTGCCGCAGTGCTGCGCCCCGGCCAGTCTCGAGCAGGAAGATGACACATGCCCGCTCCCTCCCCACTGTGGAAGAACGTTCCGAGTGCCACCCATGGTGGGGCAGCAAGGGCCACGGTGAACGGGTCAACAAAGGACCACCTTGTGTCCCCATACTGGTGGCTGGACACAGGGCTGTGGCAATTTCCCTTTCTACTCACTCACCTGCATTAAACTTCTAGCCACTCTGAGCGGACAGCTCAGGTAGGAAGTGTCACTACGGCCTCCCTGGCCTGGTCCACCCCAAGCCACTGGCCACGAGGGGCACCGCTGCCACGCGGCACAGGCAAGGGACCCCAAGGCTCATGGCGGGACGCTCGGCCCTTAGCATGGCGGTGGGGTTGGGGGGTTTAGGAGAAACCTGGGGTGTGCACGGACCATGGCTCCACCCCAGCACCCCAAAAATAGACAGATCCTAGCGCGCAATAAGCAGGTTGTGGATAAAATAGTTTTTGAGCTCCGCCCTGAGACCAGAGGAAGGCGGCTCTCCCGGGGCCCCGGCTCCTCCTCCCCGCTGGAGAAGACGGCGTGCAGCCCTCACCTATCAGGAAGTGGACCCGGTACAGGTCGGATTTCTGCAGCAGGCGCCGCAGCTTAGTCTGCGTCTCGGAGGTTGCAGGGTCCGTGCCACCGGAGGCCGCCCTCTGCCGCAGCACCTCCTCCAGGTAGAGCACGGCCAGGTGCGTGTGGTGCTCTTCTTTCTGGGAAGCGGGAGTGTAGTGAGATGGGAGCGCGGAGGGTTTTGGACCCGCAGGGCTCCCTCGACCAGGCTGTGCCGAGCACAGCTGGTGACTCTCGAAGACCCCAGACCCGACACCCTGCGGGGCTGAAACCTCCTGGGGACCACAGTGCGCACTCGAGATGTGTGTGCTGCAGTCAGAGGCCCGGGGGACGAGGCAGGGACCCCAGGTGGGGCCACGGGGAGGTCTCGGGTCACTAGCGTGTGGCCCCATGGGGACTGTGGGGCGGCGCCTTCCTCCTGGACGTGACTGCTTTGGTCCACCACACACACCCAGCTCACTGGCTGCCCCGTCACGGGCACAGAGCAGCGGGCGGACAGAGCGTGGTGTGCATGGCCCGCTCCCTCCGGAAGTCCTCTGTCTCGGGCTTTATCAGCGACAGCTGATGCGGCCAGCACAGAGGAGCCCACTTCTCACTCTCGGGGACCAAGGGCCGTGGGACTGCACACACGCAGGGTGACCAAGACGGAGCAGAAGGACGCACTGGAGCAGACCCGACACCGGCCGTGGCCGGTCCCTTCCACACGGCCCGGGCAGCTGGGACGCGCTCACCTGCACACTCCTGTCCCCCACGAGATGCTCCAGGTATCTGGTCAGGGCTCTGGGGTACTTCTTGAGGCAGCTGATGACGTCATCTGGATTAAAATTATTCTGCTGCTCGTCCAAAGGCCTCTTGGTGAAGACCTGAACTCCAACCTGAAGAAGAACACAGCTCGTTAGGAGGGGCTCCAGGCCGCCCGTCTCCACCTTCCTTTCGGCCCCCATGGGTTGTGCCTTGGGTGAAGTCAGCATGGAGAGCGCAGTGACACCGCACGTCGCGTGGCCGTGACTCCTGCTCTGTCAATCAGAGCACCATCGAGTGGGAGAACAGTTCATAGAAAGCACTGGCAAAGACCAAAGAGCACGAGGCGAAGCCAGCAAAGCACCCTAGGCCTGGAGCCCTGCACACATATCCTGTCGGAAGCGCTCCTGAAACGCTGGAAACTGAAGAAAGCAGCACTTGTTGGTAACGGGTTTTGAAGACCCACGGGGGAACCAGCCGGCATTGTCAGGGTCGCCCCACACCAAGGTGGCACTGGCCTAGGAGTAAGTGAACCGGCAGGGAAGTGCTGAGGTCTCGGTGCCAAGGCCCTGGGTCACAGACGACCTGCCTACCCAGTGGGTGGTGGGTGGCAGGTGGCCAGCCTGAGCTGGACACTGGGCAGTCTCTAGGCAGCTTCCAGGGTGCACTCCTGGTCTGATTCTGTCTTCCGGGGAGAGGCCAGCAAGGCAGTTACACCCAGGCCGGCTCCCCAGGCACTCGGTGTCCCCCCGCCACACGCACAATCTATGAACCCACGGGAGCGTGGACCCTGGGTCCTCTCGGCTGAGGCTGTGCATCGCTTCCGGCACCTCCGTGACCCTGGCAGAGCGCCCCGCCTCTCTGGGCTTCAGCAACTCACACCACCTGGCGGGGTTGTGCGCCATGCAGGGTGACCCCGTGAGTGCGTGGACTGGGTACCTCCTGCTGCCCACACCCCTGCACCCTGGGAAGGCGTCCAGGCGGGGGCGGGCCGCTCTGCAGGGTGTGCACGGGCTGGGCAGAGGGACAGCGGGGTGACAGCAGGTGGCGTCAGGAGCACAGGCCCCGGCCGGGCTCTGGCGGGCAGAGGAAAGCTCAGGTTCTCGCTGAGGACAAGGCCCTGCCTCAGAGCGAAGCATCTCTCCGGGAGCTAGGGCCACATGTGGGCACTCAGCGGCAGGAACGGAAACGTCACCTGTGGGTGCCACTCAGGACTCAGCCCTCGGTCCTGGCCACGCACCCAGTCCATCACTAATGGGCTGGGTCCTGCTCCCCACGCTCCCGCTGCCACCCACAGCCTTTGTCTGGAGAGGCAGAGAAGAGGATGCTGGTGGCCGCAGGGGCCCCAGGCCCAGGCTGTCGCCCCTCAGTGACCATGCCCTACAGACGACCTGACCCCGCTGCAGCACACAGCAGTGCCAGACCTCAGGAGGAGCACGAAACACCACGGCACCAAGAATGCGGGGCTTCCTGCTGGAAAGAGGGCTCCAAGCAGCACGACTCAGAAGCCCCAAACTGCAGGCACCCTTCTGGACCCAGAATTCAGATGGTTCAATGGCATGAAAAGGGGAAAAGAGCCAGATGTGGTGGCGCACACCTGTTACCCCAGTACTTGGGAGGCTGACGCAGGAGGGTGGCTGTGAGGTTGAGGCCAGCCTGGGCTACAGAGTGAGTTCAAGGCCTGAACTACACAGTGAGACCGTCTCTACATGAATGAATGAATAAATAAACAAGTAAATGGTGTGCGGTGGGGGGCAATGAAAGCAGTGGAGGGGGGCCGGGCATGGCAGTGCACGCCTGTAACCTAGCACTTGGGAGGCGAGGGAGTGCCGGGAGTTCCAGATCAGCCTTGGATCCCCAGTGAGACCCTGTCCCAAAACACCAAAAAGCAAGAGAGAACGAAAACAGAGGAGAATGCAGTGCAGCTCTCGTCCCCACCTAGGGCCGGGGGCTCGGGGCCTACTTCTCTCAGCGGGCCGCACGCACCTCCTCGCTCCTCTGCAGGGCCCAGTCGGCGTAGGCCCACACCAGCTGCCGGTCCGAGCAGCAGGCGAGGAAATCCACGATGTACTCGTACAGGTCGGCGCGCGTGGAGTCCTGGACGTCTCCATTCACGATGTTCACCCACAGCTGGTCGGGAAGGGAACGGAAAGAAGCAGCTCAGGGAGGCCCTGCTTGACCTTGCAAGACTTTTAGAAACACAAGTGGATACCCCTAACTCCAGGACCCCAAATCGGAGGCTTTTCACAGCATGTTGACACTGCACTTTGGATTTCAGTTTTGGGTTGCTCTACCAGTAAGAGCCGAGAGACTAAGATGTGACACATGCCCGAGCCCAAGCATTTGGGATGAGCAATACCCAACCTGCTGCAGGACAACGGTAAATGCTGCGCACAGACTTAATTTTTTTTTTCCGATAAAGAAATGTAAAAAGACAGAGTCCAGAAGATGAAGAAAGCAAGCCAAGTTCCTTCCTTCCTTCCCTGCTGCTTTCCCTTTCTCTCCCTCCTTCCCTTCCTTCCTTGTATAATCCACAACACACCAGCTGACCACATTTACGGGGAAGCAGAGGGCGCATGAGGTGTTTCTCCATAATCAAGCAGCACTGCCCATACCTGGGCCTCAGGCAGCGCCCCCTAGAGGCAGCAGCTCCCCCGCCTCTCCTCCACCACAATCCCAGGCCCTGGGGTCCTCTTTGGGCTGGGCTGGGCAGGGCAGACGCTGGGCCTCGTTCTCCAAGGCTCCCACCATCTTTTGCACAGAGAGCTTGGGACAGATCCCAGTGACGAAAGCCTTCTGCCACTAGGACCAGAAACATCCCGTTATGATTACTAAGCTGGCTCCTGGGACCCACGCAGGTCAGGAAGGGACGGAGGCCACACACGGGTCCCCCACGTTACCTGCTGGTAGTCCTCAACCGTATCCACCGGGCTGCACTTCTGAGCCCTACCCAGCTTCTGAGAAGCTCGAGGAACTAGGTGGTGATGCGAGCTGTCCGGCTGACGCTAGCACACACAGCTCCTCAGAGACACGGTGAACCCCCACCCAGCAGTGCGGGTGCCTGGGAGCAGTGGGGTTTGGACCTCAGGCCAACTCAGCTTTTAGGATACTCACATATATGTCACGAGACACTTGCAGTTGGGACCCAAGTGGAAGCACGGAATGCACGCATGCTTCACGTGAACCCCATGGAAGACAGCCTGGAGGGAATCTGATGCCTTTTAAGTAATTTCTTGCTCGAAACAAAGTTTCACTGTGTAGAACTCTCCACTGTAGACATTGTGCCAGCACTCAGAAAAGTCTGGATGTTTGGATTAGAGATACTCAACTGCCTAGTTTCTTTAACAATGGATCTCTCGACCAAACAACTTAGCCCTGTATACCCTGAAAAATGCTTTTGTTAACAGAATTTTGTCACATACAGGGATTTACTCGGTATTATTTCAAGTTTGCAAATTTCTTTTTCTATTTAGTTTTGTTAAGATTATTGCGCTTACAGCAAGCTGTAATTCCAAGAACACCATGTTTTAAAAAATGAGAAATGTAAGCCAGGACTAGTGGGGCACACCTATAATCCTAGCTACACAGGAGGCTGAGGCAAGAAGAATCCCAAGTGCAGGCCATCCTGGAGAACACAGGAAGACCCCATTTCAAAGGAAAAACTGAAAAAGGTCTGGGAGTGTGGCTCAACAGCGCAGTACTCGCTCAGCATGCATGAGGTCCTGGGTTCGATCCCCAGGAATGCAAGTAGACCCGGAGATAAATAATCGGTGACACTCGAATCCAGTCTTCACTGGGGAGCACGTTCACGGGAAGCCATTCTTTGTCTCATTCTGCAGCCCTGTTATCACGACAGCTCCTCAGACTCACCAAAGGATGGACACACACTGGCTCTGCTAGTGGCGCGGAGTTGGTGTCAGCCTGGTGAACGTGGCCAATGTTCTCAGCCCACCACAGAATTAAAGGAAACGGGCACGTGAGGAAAGCGTTCACACCGCCACGCCGGCGGACAGCAGGCCCGCCAGGGAAGGACGCCCCTGAGAACACAGGACACAGCCTCCCTGTGAGCGCGGGGGCTGCCGGATGCTAGAGCCCTCCGCCTGGCCGCCAGGGCACTGGCTCCCATAGCAACGCTGCCTGCCTGACCACCAAGATGTGGGCATGACTACCACTCAGTTCCCGCAACCACTCATCATTAACAGGGGAACTACAAACTCGGCGGCCAAGTCCTCTGATCAGCCCTGAGGTCACCTGCTTTGCGGCTCTGCACGAAGTCTTATTTTCAAGTTGGTTTCATCAGAGTCGGGCGAAGAGTGGTTAGCAGAGCCCGGGAAAGCAGGAGTCCAGAGGGCAGTCAGATAACGCTTTCCAGAACACAGGCAGAAATCAGCCTGGTGTTCTCAGCTCAGTAACACCGTTTACCACACACTCTAGAAGGAGCTGAAACGGAGCAGCTCGAAGGCTCCAACACAAAGAAATGATCAATTTATGGAGACAGAAATGCCAGTCACCCTGATCTGATCACTCCGCACTGCACGCGCATGCTGGGTTATCACACCGGGCCCCAGAGATGTGCATAGCTCGGCCAGCTAATATTTACTAAAAAAGAAATCCTTGTACTTCCCATTTCTTCGATCTTCAAAACCTTGATTTTGATAATGTTCTTTAGAGACAGGCAAAGGCAAAGAAAAGAAGACATTTAGGC
The DNA here is from genome assembly GCA_004363535.1 of Dasyprocta punctata. Lineage (NCBI taxonomy): Eukaryota > Metazoa > Chordata > Mammalia > Rodentia > Dasyproctidae > Dasyprocta > Dasyprocta punctata. The sequence continues at coordinate 92,213 of RJWM01003092.1, read as the reverse complement.
AACAGTTCTCAAAAAGCTCGCTTCCCAAAACACTATTATTTTTGTTCCATAAACAAGGTTATGGGTCAGGCAAACGTGGTCTCTATCAATTTGGGACGTTTCTGAGTAAGGCTAAGGTAAACAGCACAGATGCCCACGAGCTCACCTGCACCGCAGCGGCGTCCTGGTTGTTGTAGTGGTAGAGCAGCCCCAGCGCAAAATACCTGGAAGAGACGAGGCAGTGCTGATTACCTTACTGACAGTGTTGAAATACATGCTCTGTCGACCTCTAGAAAGGCTCTGATTGCAGTTGGAGATGAGTCAGGAAAGCAGGCTGCAATGATGTCACTTGGAAAATCGTATTTGGAATTTCCTTGCCATTTGCCTCTAATATTACTTTGATCCCCCTCTTCTGTACCAGTCCATCCTGAGGTCGTCAGAGCGGGACCAGCACGCGGCCGGTGCACACCAGAGAGGGCTGAGGCGACCCCACGGGGACCGGGCACCACACAATGGATAGTCGGGGCTACCAGGGAGTGCAGAGCTCAAGAACCGGGAACTGGGGCAGGAGGTGAACTCCCCGCCTTCATGTCCCCACTGTGAGCAGAAAGGACAACAGCGGCGGCGGCCCTGCCCGGGGAAGCGCCCTCCCTCGAGCGGGTGTGCCTGGCTGCTGGACCCTCCCGCCCACCCGGCAGGTATAGAGTCAGCTGACCCTGTGAGAAGTCAGGTTCCTTAGCAAAGAGCAGACTCTCACAATCAGCTGCGGGAAAGGCATGGTGACTGCAGGACCTCCTGTCCTGAGTCCCCGCCATACGGTGTCTCCGTGCGTTTGGTTCCGAATCGGAACGCAGGTCGGCATCCCTAACCTGAGAAGCTGAGAGTCAAGATACTCCAAAATCGGAACCTTTTTAAGACCTTCATGACACTCGAGAAGTTTCAGATTTTGAAGCATTTTAGATTCTGGATTTTCGATCAGTGATGTTCAACCTGTAAATTCCACGTGAACAACCCTGCTATGACTTGCACCTAGATGTCCCCAAAAGCTCCAGCCAGTCAGGGGGGCTTTTCAGAGGTGGCTGGATCCAGCACGTGCGATGCTGGGACCAAGAGCGCCTGGTACTAAATTAGTCCACTGATTGGTTTAGGGTAGTTCCAGGTGCAGGAAGACCCCCCTGGGCGTGAGTGCTGCCCGCCCTAAGGGGTTACCAGGGGGTTACCCAGGGACAGAGACAGCAGTGCTCCTTGTCACCTGCTGCTTCACTGCCCTCTGCCTGCCGTGGACTGTTTCTCCTCCGTGATTCCCCTCTGCCGTGCCACCTGCCTTGGGGCCAGCCGACTATGGACTGAAACCTCCACACAATAGGAGCCAAATCAACCTCTGCTCCTGTTACTCTGGGTGCTGGGTGTTTAGTCTCAGCAATGAGGTAAGTAACTAAGACAAACCCCAGATCTGAAATGTGTGTGTGAAATGCTTCTGGCCCCACAGGTTTGGACAAGGGACATACCCCGCGATGCCACCCTGAGCACATGTGAGCGGCTGGCGGAAAGTGGTGGAAACCCACGTGGTCCCAGGCTCGGCGACCCAGTCTCCAGGGATTCTGTCGGTGTTGCTGCCGTTTCAAATGCTTAATAAAAATCACACACAAAAAACCTTACTGCTGACGCGGAATCGAGGGCTCGCCTGACATCCTCGTTTTCCAAGAGAAGAAACCTGCGCCCCAGAAAGCCCACCGGGCGGGAGCTGCTGGCCAGGCCACGCCGGCCGCCGGGCATCTGCACGGCTCGCCAGCTCCAGCGCCTGACGTGCTCTCCAGCCACGCTCTGGACTCGCCAGCCGAGGCCCCCCGTCACCCCGTCTGGACACTGACCTTACCCCTCTGTTCGATGACTGCAGTGCGCTACTCTACGACCCTCGTCACCTTCCCAGGTGAGTCCTCCGCCGGCCACAGTGGGCATCTAAGACCGCGCCCACAGCTACTCCATGCCGTGGAGAAGGGGCATGAGCGAGGCCTCAAGAGCCCTCAGACTGTGATGGGCGTGGTGGTCACCATGCTGGCTGAGGGGGCTCCCAACAGCGCGCCCAGCATGGAGCGCAGCAAGGCGGGGCAGCCGGGCTGGCAGGGGTGCCGTGGTGCCGCGGGAGGGCACTCACTTTCTGTGCTTCTCCAGCCAGGTCGCGCTGTCCGGGAGCAGGCAGAAGTTCTCGGTGACCAGGAGGTCCAGCAGGCTGTCGTGGTCGGCCTCCGCGTACAGCTTGAGCAAGGCGGTGTCGATGTCCTCCTTGTAGCCGTTGGCCACGTCGGTGCTGCGGACCTCGTTGAGGTAGCTCATGAGGAAGCGCTTGCACTTGGCCATCTTCTCCTGGTCGCCCTGCGTCAGCTGGTTCAGGTCCGCGTACTCGTGCAGCGGGGGATGGGAGCGGGTGAAGGAGGAGGAGGCAGGCAGCAGGAAGGGGTGCAGTGAGATCAGTTCCCGGACGTCGAGCTGCCCACTCCTGCAACGACAGCGGCAAGCCGCGTGGAGGGACAGCCACACGGAGGGCGGGGCGGGGCGGGCCCGGTGGGCACAGGACAGCGGGGCGGACGGTGCTCAGGAGCTGGCTGTCACAAAGGCCGCGGCAACTGTGAGAGCAAGTGGGGCCTCAGGACGCCTGTGCCGCCGGGAAGACAGGAGCGTGCGCTTCGGCTGGAGCTGCGGCTGGCGGGGCCGCCGACCCCCACGCTACACCGCACGCTGCTGACTGGCTATGAAAGGAGGGCTCTGTGCGACCTGCCGCTAAGACGCTACCAGGGAGGCGTGGGGCTCTGTCACGAGGACGGACGGGCCCGGCTCCCACACCAGCCAGCAGGGGGCACCTCCCACAGCGTCCCCGAGAACGGGCGCGTCGGGCTGCGCCCAGGAGGCCTCCGACCGTGCGGGCATAACGAGGTCTGGGAGAGGGCTGAGGTCCAGGGCAAGAGTGGGTTTACACTGCAAGCCACCCCGCGCCACGGCTGCAGGGGGCACAGGTCCCTGGCCCGGGAGCCCCTCGCATCACCTGAAGAGCTCTTTAGCTTCCAGGAACTGGAGCTGAGCAAACTGGATGAAGCCGGCCTGCTGCAGAATCCTTCTGTACATCACCTGCAAGGAGAGACAGGGTTCACATCTCTGAAACCCCTGAGCCGTCACGGGGGACAACACTGACCCACGGCCCAGGCTGGACGTTAGTTATCACGGAGGTGGGGGAAGGCTGTTACAATGCACTGCTTCGAGGCCAACAAGAAAAAAGTCTGCACACGTCTGGTCCTGGGCAGCGTGGCTGTTTAGCTCAGTGCTGAGCCTCGACTCAGCCCCACTGGAAACTGCTTTGGAGACGTCAGAAAGCGCACACAGCTGAAGCCCGCACAGGCACCTCTGGCCGAGCTTAGTCTGGCCCAGTTACCCCACCCAACAAGAAGAAAAGGCAGTGGGCCCAGGTTAGCCCCCCGGGATGCCAGTTCCACTTCTAGGGGGAAATGACAGAGGACATTTCCTCCTCCGCACAGCAAAGAGGACAAAAGGGACGACCAGCTGCAGGAGGGGATTCTCCATCCCCCTCAGCCCGGTCGCGAGGAACAGGCAGGCAGTCATCAACCCCTCGTGGCTGCAGGGCCCTGCCCTACCTGAAGGCAAGGGGAAAGCGCTCCTCTAACTCGCTCCGTCTCCAAGAACGAGGGGTGCTACGGTTTGAATGTGCCCCAAACTTGGTTACTACTGAATTCTTTTGAGGATGGAAAAGCGTGTTTTTAAGAAACAAAAACAGTAACTCGGATTCTGCATACAGCAGCTGATATCAGACAGGCCCGACACCTGCGCTCTGTCACCACCGTGGAGGCGGGGGCCCGAGGCCAAGCTCTGGTCCGCAGCAGCGGCTGGAGCGCCGAGGCCAGGGCAGCGACGGCCAGACGGCACGCCTGGGGTGCACCATGGCGGGGCTGGCAGTGCGAGGGCCCTCCCTACGCCATGTGTGTCCAGGGCGGCCGCCGGGCTGAGGCAGCAGGAGGCTGCTCCGGTGACTCAGGGAAGGGTGGGCTCCACACGCCACCACTGTGACGACAGCACCGGGAACAAAGGCCAAGGCCAACCGAAGCCCACCGTTGTCTCTCCAGGCTGGACGTGAGTCTGAGCAACACGGAGAAGGCGGGCACGGGCAGGGAGGAGCAGGAGCCCAGAGACCCAGGCCCGGGAGCAGGCGACTCGTGATTTTACCGGGTACGGACCGTGACCTCTGCGCCTGGCAGAGCAGGAAAAGAAATCAGACACAGAACCCTGAAAGCCTCCGAGAGAAAATGGCACGCCGCAAGTGTGCGTGTGTGTGCACGCATGGCGGAGACACCCCACCGGCACCCCAACCGCGAGTGGCCGCACGGTCCCACAGGCCCCCGCTCCGTGCAGATGGCAGCGCGTGGGAAGACAGGGGAGCCGGGAGGCAGCAGCCCGAAGACCGACTCCGAGCCTGGGTCCCGTCTGCCCACCACAACGTGGCCCGCGGGGGAAGGGAAATGGGCAGTGAGGCCCAGCACTGGACCCCAACAGGCTGCAGCTTTCTTCTTTTGCCTCTGCTGCCCCCTGCTGAATGCAAGTGGAACTCACCCAAACAGAAGAGTGCTACAAAGGCCAGGCTGGTGGAACACGCCCCCAGGTCCTGGCTTCATACACCACCCCTCCTGCAGGCGGCGGCAGCCCCGACACCCACTTCCATCCAGTCACAGTCACGCCTGAAACCTGGCCTGATCCACACACACGTCGGCATCCCGTCCACTGCTCTCCGGGGAGCAGTGGCCAGGACGACCCAACCAGTCCGCAGCCACTGGATCACAAGTTTTCCAGACCTCGATTTACGTAATTACACTGATGACACCAACCGCGATTCAAATTGCAAACGCAGTGCGTGAAGTGATTCCTCCAAAGGAATCACCCGCCAGTTCCCGTAGCAGGAGGACTCCACTGGCACGTCCCACCGGGGACACAAACCTAAACCTGAACCCAACCCTCACCCAACAGACACAGATGGTAAAATCAGAGCCCAGTCAGCCTGACTTCGCTCTTCTGGTTTATGAGAACTGCGTTCTTGATTCCTCTTGGAAGGGCCACTGAAGAAAGTGGCCAGAGACACAGCCCAGCGTGCTGAATGCCAGAATCAGACCACGCTCAGCGGCTGTGGGGAGCCGCGTGGCTGCGGTGGGAGCTGCGGACAGAGTGTGGACAGCAGAGCGGGGTCCCGCGGGGGCGGTGGACCCAAGTGTTTCCCGGCTGAAGGACCCGCTTTGGTGAGCGGTGAATTACGAACCTGAAACTTCTCCTTCGGAATGTTCCTCCGGGCTCCTTTCGCCAAGACCAAAGCCTCCTCCACTCTGCGGCTGGCCAGCAGATCCTGGATTTGTTTTTCCAGAGGTAATGGGACCAAGATGTAGACTCCTTTACTTGTGGCGACGATCACTCTTCCTGGGAAGAAATTTAATGCTGCTGGAAAGGGAAGGAACACTGCCTGCAGGCAGACACACGGCGCCCCCCAGCTCGTTCTGCGTCTTCCTCAATTTCACCAGCTTCCCCACAGAATTCCCACCGGAAGCACACATCCTAAAGCCTCCCCTTCTGCCCACGCCCTTGGCTGCAGGACAGTGGAATCCGCGGTACCTCCTTGTTGGACAGCAGCAGGGGCAAGTCGGGGCGAGCGCACAGAGGACCCCGGCCGAAGCCTCACGCCCCAGGGAAGCGGCCAGGACCGTGCTGCGCTTTGTACGAGAGCTGGGTGGCTCCACTCCCTCCCACGCTGGGCTACCTCCGGCCACTGCCAGCTCACCCTCCCGGCCGCCCGGCCTCACTGTCACTGTCCCGTGAGAGAGCCCACTGGCAGCCCAGGCGGAGTCCGAACTGACGACGGAGCGCACAGGCTCATTAACCGGCTCCTCTCGGAGGCCCAGTTCTGCAGCTCCGTCCAGAGCAGCGGGCCCTCTGCCTCCGCCTTCTGAGCCCCAGTGTGGGCCGGCGCGCTCACCCCCAGCTCGGTGCCCTCCGCTTGGGGTCACCTCCTTTGCGTCCATGACTCCCGCGCTCAGCCCTCACCGTTCCTCCTGCGCGGCCGCACCCACAGGCTCTGCACCCGGTCACACGGAGCCGGGAATATTCAAAAGCTGGCATCCTGGCTCAGTGCCGCCCCCTGGGATCAGTCCCCAGAACCACACGAGCAAGGCGAAGGCGCATGGCTGCTCTGAGCAGGTCGGACTTTTTCTCGCCATTTTCCCTAATCGATGAGGACAGCTACTTACACAGCGCTTACGCTGTGACAGGCCACCCCGGCCACCCAGGGGTGATTGGCTGGGTTCTCCTGCTCTGTGAGGGCCTGAGCATCCACGGGGGGTGGTTTGAGGGGACTGGAACCAACCCGAGGACACGGAGCGAGGACTGGATACGGACACCCGCCACGGATCAGCTAGACGCCCTGGTGGGATCCGACGCACTTGCTGTGGGGACTGTGTTTCTCCCCAGTTTAAATCCCCAGCAACTGAGATGTTTCCATATGTCTGAAAGTGTTCAAAATAAAACTGAGCTGGGCCTGGTGGTAATCTCAGCACTTGGGAGGCTAAGGCAGGAGGACTGCTGTGAGTTCAAAGCCAGCCTGCACTACATAGTGAGGCCCTGTCTCGCCATTGCTCCCTAACACACAAAGAAAACCAAGGGAAAGTGAAGGGGCTTCTTCAGCCGGCACACACCGCCCCGAGTCCATGCCGTCTCGGCCGTGGCCGCCCGCAGACCCCGTGTGCAGAGCCGCACAGCCCTCCCCACCAGAAGGGCCCCACAGCGCAGCCGCCTGGCTGACTGTGGCACCTCCTCTGAGCGCTGGACCCCCAGTCTCCCGGAAGTGCCTCCTCTCTGCTCCCCCAAGGGGCCCGTGCCCGCGCCCAGCGCCCAGGCGCCGCGGTGCCTGGACCCTGACGCCGGAGCCCGTGCTGTCACCGTGTCTCCCGCCCCCACAGTACCTTCGAAGTCCTGCAGGATGTGGCCCTCCTTAAAGGGCAGGGTCTGCTTCTGCTGCTGGTCCAGCATGCTGTGCACGGTGATGAACTCACTATCGAGTGCCAGGACGTAGGGGAAGCACACGGCCGCCCCGATCACGTTCTCTGACCAGTGCACGGGCGCCCGCTGGGATATCCCGGCCACGGTGGCGAACATGCCTGGAAAGCAGAGGGCAGAGTCAGGCGGGTCTTCCGAGACTCTGGAGCACGGGCAGCGCGCTCCCTCAACTTCCTGCAGCCTCACTTCAGGAAAGGAAAGCGGAGGATTCACTGCCTCGCCTGGAACCCCACAGGACTCGGCTGGGGGAAGAGAATCGGATCTCCAGAGATAAGCACCCCCAGAATACGTATCTTCCCGATCAAACAGCGCGAAAAATGCTGCCACCGTCTCCTTGTGTGCACATTTACAAAGCTTTTGGCCTCAGCAGGAAACTGCACCCAGGCTGCCCGCCTTGGCCCTCAGCTCCACACGCCCCTCCTCACGCTTCCCGAGCACCCACTGTGTGCCAAGCTCCCCACTATGTGTGCTGTCGGGCACCGGCAGGCTCCAAGCGGAGGTCTCATTTCGCTAGCTGGTTCTGCTCTTTTTACAGGGCACAGGTGCCTCTGAAATGCACAACCTGTACTACTGAGATAGAACCAATCTTGCAACTCATGACAGAGTGCAGCGAGGTGTCCTCAACGATAACTTCCCCATCAAGGGACAGCTTGTCCATCTTGTCAGTGAGGCACTAACTCTGGGTTTACTACAACGAATAGGTTTGCCAAGAGCAGCCACGCCGTTTTACCTTGGTCTCGAGGCCGGTGACACACGGTGTCTCTGCAAACAACCCGACACCGAATGGCTGAGCGCTGCTGCCGCCGCCACAGACACGGCAGAGCCCAGAGCAGAGGCAGGATAAACCTGCGAGCGAACCCCACGCCCGGCAGCCATCCTGGGGAGGGGCAGGAGGGGCCCGGGCCTCCTCCGGGCGGTCAGGCTGGCGAGGAGGAGGTGCCGGGGCTCACGGGGCTGGGGGTCAGAGACTTGTGGGGGTCCATCCTCCCCACACAGAAGGAATGCGTGGCAAGGAGGCCGTTTCTGCAGAGCGTTTTTGCTCGATGTCAGAGCTGAGTTACGCTGTGCGGACCAGAAGTCAGCAAGTTCAGGGCAAGGACAGGAAATGCACCAAGACAGCTGAGCTCTGCGAGGCTGCGGAGAATAAAGGGCGCTGCCCCCGTCCCGAAGACGCAGGCGGGCTGATGTCACCTGCAGTGTTGCAGCAAGGCGGGTGATGGGATTGCAGGGTGAGTGCCCCAACTCTAGTGTGCCGCTCTGCCTTCCGCCCCGATAACGAAGGGCCCGAGGCGGTTAACTTACAAAGAGAAAAGCTTATTCTGGCCAGGTTGACGGCTTGGGTCAGCAGTGCCCACACCACTCCGGCGAGGCAGTAGCCGAGGCGGGAGCAGCGGCAGGAGCAGGTGGCCGATGCAGGTGGCCCTGCAGACGCCAGTTCAGGACCCCGGACGCAGGGTCAGGGAAGAGGGGAGGCAGGGCCCGGGCCGACAGTCCCCCAACACCAGGCGACTGAAGGACCTTCCGAAAGGTCTCGCAACAGCACCACCCCGGGGACCGGGCCTCTGTCTCACAGCCCCTGGGGGACGCGCACGAGGCCACAGCGGAGAGTAACACCCAGGTGACAACGCAGCACCCCCGAGGCCAGGAACACACGGTGCCGAGCCACGGGCACACCAGGAGGCCGAAACGGAGAAGTCGGGTCAGCGCTCTCTCCAACCCTCCAGGGGAAGGAACAGCACGCGCGAACCCACACTGTGATGCGGACTTCCCCCGGGGAGCCGGGAGGGTGTGGCCCAGCACAGGCACGGGCGCAGAGCAGTGCTGGACTCCTGCCGAACTCCCGGTCACCCCACCTGCTCCACACAGAACGTGCCTGCGCACGCGGGCCTCCATGGTGCCATCCAGCCTCCTCCTGCATTTGGACAGCAGCCCACGACCACCTACTTGTGGCCGGTCAGTCCAACGGAGCTGCGCGGTGCAGAGGCTCGCACTCACGTCCCCAACTTAGAAGGGCAGGGATGGAGGCCACGGGCAAAGGCTTTCACAGAATGAGCCAGCGGAGCCATGACTGGCTGCAGGAAGGCATGGCCAGGCCGAGGCAGGGCCTGCGGACCTGAGGAAGATGGGGTGCCGCTACTGACGCCCCCACCTGCTTCCACGCCAGGGAAGGGGCGATGGAGTCTCTCATCTCCAGCCTGCAGAAGGACCCTCAGCGCGGTCAGCCGTCACTGCTGGAAACCATCCTCTTCAACTGGGCCCGTCTCGGTTTCAGTGGAGCCCCTCCCTGAGCAGGAGGAGGGATGTGCGGTGGGAGAGTACCTGCATCAGCGGCTTTCCTCAGGACACTGTCCAGGCACACAGTTAAAGCTGCCACAAGCTCTTGACTATGAAAATGTGCTTTGCAAAATGGAAAAAGCAAACTTCCCATGACACAGGCATGGTCACGAGTTATACTCAGGGAGAAAGGCAGCAGCCAATGAAAACAGAGCTTTCGTGCGGGCAGCACAGCCACATTCACCCCACAATGTGCCTGAGCTGCTGATCTCTCAAGCCGCAGAATGAAGCTGGCGATCACTGCGCTGAGCCGACAACCTATGGGAACACAGCAGATGTGAGAGAGACCTGCAAGCGACCTCTCAATCTGCCTGCAAGCAGCAGGCCCATCAGGAAGGTCGCCCACCAGTGACGCCCGGGCCAGAGACAGTGCGTCCCTGGGGAGGAGGAGCCTAACGTGCTGACCACTTCCCTCCCAGCCTCTCACTCCAGCCAACGGCGCGTGCCTTCGGCATAAAGCAGCCAGGGCCTGGCACACAAACAGGCAAGGGGACAGACGGACAACACAGAAAACCCAGACACCACGCGGGAAACAGGGAAATTCTGCGGGCATGAAAGGCTGCCAGCTAAATCAGGGGAGAAAAGGCAGACTCATCAACCAGCTTGCTGGGCAGTCATATAAAAGCTCAGTGACTCTGTTCTTCACACGCAAGGATGAGCAGAAAACACAAGTGGACCTGTCTCGGCCAGTGTGGAGGACTGACAACTGGTGGTCAGCTTGTAACACCAGCTGGACTGAGTCAGCGTGGTGCTGGGTGCGGAGGGCCCGCCTGAGGATTGCTGCCCACAGCAAGAAGGAGAACCGGGGGGGAGACGGTGCTGTTCATTCTCCTGGAGAGGCTTGTCGTGCTGGTTTTCCTGACACGAACTCAGCTGTCATCATCGTCGGGTCCTCGCTGTCGCTAAGGATGGCTGCGGTTCTCTTCGGGGGAGCTCTGGTCTTTACCCTGAGTGTCACTTCCTGGCTCCAGAGCAGAGCCCTCAGCCTGCTGGCACAGATCCTTCATCCTGCTGGTGCACTTTTAGCTTCCACCACAGACCTCTGGGCCTTCCCAGTGCAGATCCTTGATACAGACTTGCAGGAGACTTGTCGTGGGCTCCAGGCCTCCAGCTGGACTCATGGAGGATGCTGCCATGGGCTCCAGTCTTCGGCTGGACTCGGGCAGGATGTTGTCACGGGATCCAGGCCCTCAGCTGGATTCTCTGGGTCGCCAGTGCGTGGACAGATCTCCCGCACTCTTTTGCACTTGACTCTTGGGGTGACTAGCACAAAATAACCCTATAAGTTATGTGTCCTGTATTAAACTGTTCCCCTTGCAAACCCTGACGACAGCAGTCGGGGGACAGGAACCATTCCTAATTATGACTCAAAATTCAGAGGCAGTAACTGAAACGGTAGGTATTTTAGGTTACTGAGAACTTTTTAATAAAACCTTCTTCCTGTCAAAACCTAGGAAGAAGTATTTGAAACTTATGAAGAACACAAGCTACTGTCTCAAATACACAAGGAATACTTAAAAAGGTGGTGACGACTGATGATTCCAAGTTCAGCGTACACCTCAGCTGTGGGGCATTTGCCTGGTGTGCGTGAGGCCCTGGGTTCCATGCCTAGCACCAAAAATAAAACAGATTTAAACAAAATAGAACAGCTCCTCGGCAACACCCACTTAAAGAAATGCAGAAGGCTCCTAAAGACGCTGCACCCACACACAGAGAAGCCCAGACTGTAACACCGCTGAGAAACCACTCCTACTGCACCAGGCTGCAGAGACACAGAGCTTCGGGCAACGGGCCGTGTCGGCGAAGCCGGGGGAAACAGCACCGCCATGCATCCCCGGGGAGAATACAAAATGGGGCAACCCTTGCACAGAGGGCACACGGGCAGACCTAGCAAAGGTCACAAGTATTCACGCGGGACTCAGCAGTCCCCTAGAGAAAGCTCCCCAAGATACGCTGAAAACACACACACAGTGCGCTCACAGTAAATTCCTGCCTGAGACCAGTGAAAAAACCCAAATGTCCACCCACAGGGGACTAGTGAACAAACTGTGGCACGGCCACACAAGCTGAGTGACATGCAGGTATTTAAAAAAAAAAAAAGCGGGGAGCCAGGCAGTGGTACACAGCTATAATCCCAGCACTCTGGGAGGCCAAGGCCGGAGGATCACAAGTTCGAGCCCAGTCTTGGCAACTTAGTAAGACCCTGTCTCAAAATCAAAAAATAAAAAGGGATGGGAATATAAATCAATGTGAAGCCCCTTGGTTCAACCCCTAGTACCATAGAAGAAGGGGAGGGTTGTAGTTCCAGCCAGTAGGAAGGCTGAAGCAAGAGGATCTCTGAGCCCAGAGTTTGAAGCCAACCTGGGCAACACAGTAACACTCCCATCTCAAACAAACAACAAAAACGTTAGTAATGAAAGGTCTTGATTTTATGCCACACAATGATCACTACAACGTATTAAGTTAAAAAGCACGGTGAAGAAAAGCATACTACTATTTAGTTTAAAAAAAGAGAAACACAAATACGTATGTATTTATTTTTTGGTTTTAAGAATAAATGTATAGGGCCAGGGATTTAGCTCAGTGGCACAAACACCTGCATGGTAAGCACAAGGTCATGAGTTCGATCCCCGGTACAAAAAAAAAAAAAAGAAAGAAAGAAAAAAGAAACAAGAAAAGAATGAAAGGATAAGCCTCAAAAATAAAGGCCACCACCGGGCAAGGAGAGACAGGGTGGTGCGGAAATACACCGCTTCTCCTTGGCTCCAGCCTGCCACACCCACACACCTCGGAAATCTGTGAACACTTACACAACAAAAATAAACAAAACCAAAGCAATTTCTTAAAATCTGGAAGTAAAATGAAACCAAGGAATGGAAACATAATCAGTTGGCGGCGTAACCGCACAGAGGGGAACTACCACAAGTGACCCTATACTTTCTGATTCTGCTCCCCTGAGGACCACAGGCACCGTCAGCAACCAGGAATTACATGGTGGGAACTGCTGTGTGCACTGGGGACACATCAAAGCAACGGGTGCGGGGGAGGAGGGGGACGCGCACGCCAAGGAGACGCCCCCATCCCCCGACGGCGTTATCCTGAGAGGATGAGGCCAACGCTGCCTGCTGGACACAGTGGGCGCCAGAGGTGCAGGAGGAGCGGCTGGAGCCGGACCTGCAGCGGGAAAGACAGGAAAGTGGGGACGATCGGGAAGCCAGGGCGCTGTGGGTTTCCAGGGACAGTGCCAAGGGGCTCGGGCAGCCGCGTGAACCAGCTCCCCGCCAGCCACGCAGGACGGCTCACCCCCACTGTGGGAGCTGGGACCGCAGGATCACTGAGGTGCTCACTGCAGTTAGTTGCTGCCAGAAGACAGGTAGGGCGCCTCGGGGCCTCATCCTCGCCTTCCACCACGTGCCTGGGGTGACCGCGTTGGGGTCAGCTCCCTGCACAGAAGTGGTCCCTGCGGCAAAGAAGGAGGGCTGGACAGAAGCAGAATGTCTCCAGCTGGCTGTCCCTCGTGACGGGACGGATGCAGGCAATGGTCATTGGCAGCTGTTACTGTCACACAGGGATGACAGCATGGAGCCCCCCACCGCACCCCACCACTACAACGCAGTCCTGCTTCCCCCAGAGCCCGAAAATTAAAACCCCCGGATCCCCTGACCACTCATTTGCAAGAAGCAGAAGTCAGAGCATCAGATTTAAACAGCACAGGGAACAAAGCCACCAAATCCAGGCTGGGAAGCTAGAAGTGAAAAACCAATGCGGGAGGGGGCACATGAAGGAAAAACCCTAACAGAGTCAGCGACCAGCTGCAAGGTGTGGGCCCGGGCTGGGAATGCATCGAACCAACTACAAAGCACGTAACACAGTGGGCGAGCGGCTGCGCGTGGAGGGTCCCGCTGTGCGTGGTATGCCGAGGGAGACTGTGCCCACCAAGCCGGACTCGAGTGCCAAGGGACTCCCCCGGACTTTTCAGGCGTGCAGCAGCGTCTTTCCTGTGCACAAGCACACACGAGTGTGTGACAGAAATGCACGCTGCGGTATCTGCCGGTGAAAGGCTGCGGGGCCTGGCCGGGGCGCAGGGAGCGGATGGCGGGGGAGGCCTGGCTGGCCAGGGCCCGAGGGCACGGTGGCACCGGGCTCACCCTCCTTCCCATGGCTGCGTGCGTGCATGCGCTCTCCGGATGTCAAAATTTCATTGCAAAGTATCTTTTTCCTGTTTCAAGAAAAGGGTGATTAGGCTAAAGAATTTTTTCTTCAAAAACTAAAAGCCTGCGCCAGCACACCACGAGACGACAGGAAGAATCCTGAACATACATTACCAAGCGAAGAAACCAATGTGAAGCAGGGTCGTGGCACAGCCAGTGACCCCAGCCAGGCGGGAGGCTGAGGCAGGAGGACTGCGAATTCAAGGCCAGTCTGGCAACCCAGCAAGACTGTCTCAAAACAAAGAACAGGCCAGGGGACATGGTACACCGAGGACCAGCTTGATGTGGTACCAACAGGCAGTGATCAATAGCAATAAACTGGCACAAAATAAACCGAGTCTGTCCCAGGCCTCCGTGACTCATGGTGAGACCCACGCCTGGCTTGAGGACAGATTAATCTTTAAACCAACGGGGGTGCCGAGGCCAGCAAACAGCCTGCGAGGTTCTGGCGCCGACAAGCAAGATAACACAGCCGCCGCGGACCGGACACGCGCAGATCTTGCCCGGTTCGGGAGCTGCAGCTCGCAGTCGGGTTACCAGTTAACCCTGATACGCTCCCGTGTGCTTTTCCAAAACTGCACTGTCGCTCCACCCCGGAACCCTGACCGTGTTAGTGGTTCACCGCCGCCGCTTCCTGTGGCCCACCAGGACACCCCGATCATGCGGCGCCCCTCACAAAGGCCAGAGACACCGGGCCTCGTGGCCGAGCCCGTCACTGGGCTTTGACCACCATCCTGGGCCCTTTGTAACTAAAGTAGATGTTTTGCCTGTGTTTTGCTCTGCCACTGTTCCCCTGAGCAGGAGATCAGTGCACCTAGGCCTGGGCCCTGATAATGGCAGAGGGCAGGGTCCTGGGTTCAGAGCCCAGCACTGGCAGAAAAAGGAAGCCAGGCGGAAAGGCTGCATCCTGCATGACTAACTACAAAAGGCCGGAGGCCACCAGGCCGGAGGGCTGAGGGCAGAGCAGGGGCCGGGGGCTGGGGGCTGGGATGCCACTCCACACGCTGCCCTTGGCACGTGGCCAACCTACAGCAGGGGGCGCCGCGTGACAGCCACCAGCCGCAGGTGGGGTGCTGAGGAGGGGGACCGTGCCTGGGATGGAGGTGTGCGCAGACCTCAGGACCGACCACTGTGGCTGCTGTGCGTCTCGAGCGGCCCTAAGAGCCGAGTCTGTTTTCATGGTGAAACCCACCCCGTGTCTGCCAGCTGGCTCACACCTGCCTTTCGGTCATCACGAGAAAGGGCCCTGCACTCCCCGCCCTGAGACGAGCAGCCCACGCAGGAAACACCTGGACACACACACGCACACACACAAATCTGGACAGGAGCTACCGTGATGGAAAGAACGGGCCTCGTCCTCGTCCTGCTGTCACCGGGAGGCCACTAGAGGTGGCTGGGGCCGCAGGGGAACAAGCCAAGCCCCTCTACTGGGCCGAGAAGGCTTGCGTGGATGAAATCACAGGAAATGAGAGGACACTATGGACGCTGTGGTCTGGGTTCTCAGTGGCCTCCAAAGGCCGCAGGCAAGGCTTGGCTCTGCGGGGGACCCTGGGAAGGTGGCAGCACCCTCAGGAGAGGTTGGAGGGAAATCTTCAGGCCGCTGGCCGTGTCCTCCTCTCACTCCCTGGCTGGCCATGAGGTGGCCTAGTCGCCATGAGCACCCCAGGCAGAGGTGTAAAGCAGGGGCCCACCTGACCAAGTACTGGAGCTTCTGCAGCTGTGGCCAACGCAAACCTTCCTACTTCATAAATTGACTGTGTTGGGAATGTATAATAGCTACGGGAAGCTGACACACATACGTGAAAATTTTTAGTCAGCTACCTCCACTCCTTTTCAGAATGAGGAATAAAAACAACCAAGGGACGAGCCAGGGAGGTGGCACATGTCTGTAATCCCAGCACTCAGGAGGCTGAGTCAGGAGGAGCAAGGTGCGTTCAAGGCCTGCCTAAACTACAAAAGGAGTCCCCGTCTCAAAAAGAAAAAAGAAATCAAGGGACAAACCCACCCACGTGGGAAAATCTTATAAGGGAGTCTTGAAGAATTTTATTTTTGCAGCTAAAAGAAGTAAAAATAATTAAGATACCATATACACAGGTACCAGTTCCCCAAAATGGATAGGATTATAATGTATCACAAACATATACTAATAAAAAAAAGGAACTAAAAACAAAAAACGTATCTCCCACCACAAGATGTCTGTGAGCTCCATTTGGATGCAAAATAAAGCTGTCTTTGGGACCAGTCCATCTTTGTTGTACTCAACCCATCCCCCCACCCTGATGGGACTTCAGTGCGTGCTGGCTGGCAGCTCCTCCTCCCGGGCTTGGCCTTGCGCTGTGTGTCTGCAATGGACCCCAGGCAAGACCATGCCCCTGAGATTATCACGCCAGCTGTGATGCCACAGCCATCTTAGTTCATGGAAGTTTACTCTATGATGACTGCACAACGCTACAATCTCCTAAGAAAGTGCTTCTCCCTCCTGCCTCAGCCTCCTGAGCGCTGAGATTCTAGGCGCGCACCACCAGGCCTGGCTGTACTGCCTTTCTTGGAATGCACCCTTGTTGCTAAGCCACGCATGACTGCTCCCCTGCAAATCCCAAGCCCTCCCACTGCCGCATGCGGGGGGTACCAAGGAGCGCGTGTGGTCCCCAAACCCCATCCTCACCCAGGCCGCCCGGGCCGGCCAGCAGGAACTCCTGCCGGCCGATCCTCTTGACGATCGGCCGCTTCTCCTCGCTGCAGTAGGGAAACAGGTCCTGCGAGAGCCCCGTGCTGTAGTTGAGGATGATGTACTGCGTGCTCAGTGCCAGGCACAGGAAGTGGCCGTCCACAGCCACGGCCAGGGGCTGCTCAGGCGTGGACACCTCCTTGACAATCTGCACGCGGTCCTCGTAGACCAGGAACACCTGGATGGTTCTGCGCTTGACGGAGAGGATGCAGACCTCCACGCAGAACGGGTCCCCGCCCACGGGGTTCTCGTTGAGTGCGAAGGTGGAGGCCCCCTTGATGCGCGCACCCGAGGGCACAGGCTCCAGGCTGCGCATGCCCACCAGGGAGATGCAGCCGTCACAGAGCACCAGCAGCCGGTCCAGGGCCGAGGCCGCGCGCAGCTCGCTCACTGGCTTCTTGAAGCCCAGGTGTCTGTGCAGCTGCCTGGTAGCCGTGAAGGCGGCGCTGCCCGCGGGCAGCGGCTTCTCCTCCAGCAGGAAGTGGTAGATGAAGCAGTCGCTGGTGCCCACGTAGAGGTTCCGGCCACAGCACTCCACGCACTCGATGTTGACGCGCTCTTTGTCACCCATCAGCAGCTCCCGCTCGACAGCAGAGACCAGCGTGAAGGCCTTGATGTTCATCATGACTGCTGCGTGGCCTGCGGAAGAGGAAGGGGGCACGTGACTCTCAGAGGGACAAGGAGCAAGCAGAGATGTGCCAGGGCAAATGGATCCCCAATTCCCTGCGTGTCATTTCAACTGCAGAAAACACTACGAAGCTGTCAGAGCCGCAGGAAGCGGCCTCCACAGGTCCAGCAACCAGGACCCCAGACGTGCACGTGTCCAGGGACCACAGGACACAGCGACTCCCGAGAAAGGCAGCATGACCCCGCCCTCCTTCCCTGGCTTCCCTTAGCACATGAGCTTGCAAGGCTGGAGTACCCCAGAAACATTTAAACTCCAAGTGTCGGGGAGGCGGGAGGCTTAGACAAGCTTCATGGCGCCTTTTGACCCCCACGGTTCAGGACTCCACAACATTTTGCATCCCCTGCCCAGCAGGACAACAGTGGTGACACAGGCGTGAGACTCCAGCTCCCTTCCCTGAGCCAAACGAGTCCCCGGGGAAGCACACCCCAGCCGGGGCACTGCCGAGTCTCTCCTGTCCCTTCCTGCCTCGTGAGCGAGCGCTTGGGGCACTTATCTGAGTATCAGTGTCCCCACACGGAGACTGCACCTCTGGGGTGGTGCCCAGGGAGGTGGGTGCCGGGTAGGTGACGAGCCCTCCGGAATGCGGTCAGCGTTCTTGTCAGAGTGGCCTGAGAGAGCCTGCCTGTCCCCTCTGCCACGTGACGATGCAGCTGGAAACCACCGTATGAAAAGATCAAGGCCTCACTGCATCACGGACCTGCCAGGACCGCGGCCTCCAAAACCATGGGCAATGGATCTCGAGCGTCTGCAACTCATGCAGTCCGAGGCATCTTGGTGCAGCAACACAAACTAAGACACTTGGCTTTGCCAGCCCAAGTGAGCTCTTTGTGAAATGAGCTTAAAAAGTAAAACCACCCACATCATGGACTGTTTGAGGGTTGAACAAATCAGCTCAGGTGAAATGCTTACCCTGGGCACGCAGCACTCTGAAAGCCTGTGCTCTCACTGATCCCACCCTCTCCACCGCCAGTCCATTGGCAAGCCAGACATCTGTCCAGAGGGAAACCACGCCTGTCTGTGCAGAGGCGGGCGACCTCAGGGGCGGGGAACCTATGGCACTCGTGCGGCAGCGGGCTGCTGGTGTCCCGAAAGCTCCAAAGGTTCACCATCACTGGGCTACCCGTGCACCCCACAAAAGCCCACCAGGCTGCCGGCAGACGCACAGACGTGAGAGCCCTGCGGCCGCAGTCACACTCGCCCACATGCGATCGGCTTTCGGGAGACCACGGAAAGGGGCGAAGAAAGACTGAGGGCTGAGGCTCCAAAGGCACCTCACAGGGCACCATGCCACCTGTCCCCTGGCCGCTGGGCGTGGCCAAGACAGCCGCTGAAGACTCCTACAGGCCTCCGCTAATAATCTTCTCGCAGAAGTCTTAACGCTACGGGTCCATTGTCACAGTCAGATAGAATCCCACCTAGACCACAAGCTTTCCACTGAAATGCTAACAAGCAAACCTCAAGGACTGAAATGTAGGTTTGGAGATATCCAAGTGAAAGAAAGTCAAGGAATGCTACAAAAATCCTTCTTTCACTGGCTGACCAATCAGAGCTGTCTTTGAAAATGGCAGGAAAAACAATTTGAACTGTATAACTCCCCTTACAGAAAAAGCAGAAAAACAAGCTTCAAGCACCTACGAACAAACTCCTTTTATTTAACTTCTTAAAAGCAGAATGTCTGTAATTCTTGCCTCACTTAGTATACAGGATAAACTAAACACATTTGCTGCGAAAATAAAATACTTTGCATTCAGTCTTAGTACTGGGGAGGAGAACTGTAATATTTTTGAGTTCTTTATATATTCTAGATATATAAAGGGAGGGAGTGAGAGGGGAAGTTGTAAGAAAAACATGTGGCTTATTAAAAGGTCATAATTCTATACAAAAAAGAAATGTAATATAGTTTCACTATCTGCTAACTAGTTACTCAAGTCTTGCTAATGGTAAATTTCTTAGTTAAGGTCTTTAAGTAAAGGACCTGCTTTAGCAATTAAACAGTAATTTTAAAAAGCCAAAATTAAATACAAGTAAATCTGATCCTGTACCTTAGACATAGTTTATTCATTTAAGCAGTAGAGAAATTCTATGTTTCAGTTCCCTGATATATTTAGACAGTTAAAATATGAATGAAAAGGTAAGATAAGCTCTAATCACAACTCTGCATTATCTTGAAGCCCAATTTCCTGGAGTCTAAACTGGAGGTTTCAACAAGGTGGTACTGCCAGGCGTGGTGGCGCACGCCTTTAATCCCAGCACTCAGGAGGCTGAGGTAGGAGGAGCGTTGTGAATTTGAGGCCGGCTTGGGCTACAACACGAGCACAAGACTGGCCGAGCTACATAGTGCGACCCTGCCTCAAAAAACTAGGGCTGGGAGTTCGGCTCAGTGGCTTAAGTGCCTGCCCTGGCAGGTGCGAGGTTGTGAGTTTGCCACAAAAAAAAAAAAAAGAAAGAAAAGAAAGAAAGAAAGAAAGAAAGAAAAACAATGTGGTACTGAAGTTCAAAGTTTCCCTGAAGGGTTGGGAGATCTGGCTATCCACATGCAGAAGACTGAATCTGCACCCGTATCTCTCCCTAAAGTACAAAATGAATCAAAGAACGAGTTGTTAAACCAGAAACACTTAACCTGTTGGAAGGCAAGATATGGAAAACCCTTAAGGTCACAGATGTGGGCAAGGACTTTCTGAACTGAACCCCAGTTGCAAAGGAAATAGTTCCAGGAATCAACAAATGGATCATATTAAATTAAAAAGCTTTTGCACAACAAAACAAACAACCAGCAGAGTGAAAAGACAGCCTACAGAGTGGGAAAAAAATGCTGCCCACAATTCCTCAGATAGAGGACTCATATCTAGAATATATAAAGAACTCAAAAATATTACATCCCCCAAAATAAAAGACCCAACCCAAAAATGGGCAAGTTAAATGGATACTTTACAAAAGAAATATAATGGCTAATAAATACATAAAAAAAGGCTCCATGTGGCTGGCCATTAGAGAAATGCAATTAAAACAGTAAGATTCCATTTTATCCCAGAAAGAATGGCCGTCATCAAGAATTCAAATAATAGCAAATTCTGGGGAGGCTGTGGGGAAAAAGGAAGCTTTCTACATTGTTGATGGGACTGGAAACTAGTACAACCACTATGGAAATTAGTATGGAGATTCCTCAAAAAACAAACTAGAAATTCCATTTGATCCAGCTATTCCTCTTCTAGGTATCTTCGTGAAAGTGCTGAAGACATTCTATCACAGTGCTCCTTGGAAATGCGTGTTTGCAGCTGCATTTATAACAGCTAAAAGGCTTATGAAGAGAAGCGGCCTATGCTGCCACCGCTACCAGACGAATGGGGAAAGAAAGTGTGGTGCTTATACACAATGGAATCCCACTCTGCCACAAGGAAAAACTTGAGTCAACTGTGGGAAAACGGGTGCACCCTGAGATCATAATGTTGAGTGAAATAAATGTCACATGGCTTCACTTACATGAGAAACCCAGAGTAAAAATGAAGAGCAAAATAAAAGATAGGGTAGCCGGGCATGGTGGCACACGCCTTTAATCCCAGCACTCGGGAGGCTGAGGTAGGAGGAGCGTTGTGAGTTCAAGGCCAGCTTGGGCTACAATGTGAGTGCAAGACCGGCCTAAGCTACACAGTGTGACCCTGCCTCAAAAAACTAGGGCTGGGAGTTTGGCTCAGTGGCTTAAGCACCTGCCCTCGCAGGTACAAGGTTGTGAGTTCAATCCCTGGTGCCGCAAAAAAAAAAATAATAAATAAATAAAAATAAAAATAAAAGTAACAGGAAGTAGGGAGACAGACGGTTCTCAAAGGGGAGAGGGTGGGGGGCGGATAAGGGATGGATCACCAGAACTGGGGTGTGGTGTGCATGTGCCAGCTGCAGAAAGGAACGCAAACACAGGCAGAAAACGAAGGAAAGGGACTAGGGGTGGCTGGAGCGGGGCGGGGCGGAGAGGAAAGGGCCAAGGAAGGGATGAAGGTGTCTTACGTACTCGGCCCAGCCTCCCACGAAGAGGGGCGGAGCCATTAGGTACTGCATACAGGTACCAGCCAATAGAGTTTTGAGAAGTTTCCCTGAGGTGCATCTGTATTCTGCATTTGTATTCCTTTGCTCTGTGTCTCCAACTGACTGCAAACTCAAACTTTTTGTTAGAACTTCACATTAAAAGCATGGCTGGAATTTAGAAGATCACTACTTTCATATTTTATCAAAAAACCTCAAAATTCATACCTCGTAACACAAAGAAACTGCAAAATGTCAGTAGTAGCTTCATGGACCATAATTCAAATAAGGGAAATGCCACTTAGGCAGCAAGGACCTCGCAGTGTGCAAAGTGAAACGGACATTAAAAGGCACTGTCTTATTTCCCCAGGGACTTCTAATCTCTGTAAGAAAATGAGATCAGAAATATAGACAAATTATGGAGCAATGTGTGCTAAAAGCCCAAGTAAGACTGCCAGTAATTATTTTCTACCAAATTGAGACTATGACATTGTCCTTTCAGGGATACAGTCACTAATGAGAGCTAGAATCTCGATGAGCATTTTTTTTGTTTTTTTTTTTTTGGTACCGGGGATCGAACTCACAACCTCACATCTGTCAGACAGGCGCTTAGGCCCCTGAGCTAAATCCCCGGCCCTATTTTTTTAGACGGGGTCTCACTATGCAGTTCAGGCTGGCCTTAAACTCACTTTGTAGCCCAGGCTGGTCTTGAACTCGCAATGATCCTCCTGCCTCAGCCTCCCAAGCGCTGGGATTAAAGGCGTGCACCACCACGCCCGGCTTGATGAGCATTTTTGAAAACGCGAAGGCAGAAGCACTAATCTTTCTTCACACGGGCACAGAGAGGCACCCTGGAGAGCCCCTGCAGACAGTCACAGGAGCAGGGTGCTTCGGCTCGGCTCACCGAGTCCAAAATGACAAGTCCATCCCTGCGGCCACACGCGTGCTGGGAACCACCGATGTTTACGACCCAAGTTCCCAAAACCCCCCCAGAACTTGCGCGTTCTTTCCGCAGAGGCCGGTCCTCTAGGCCGGCCTTCTTTTCCTGGCCCACGGCCACAGAGGGCTCCCTGCGTGTCTGCCCCAGAGTAAGCACCAGCCCGGAAGGCTGCCTGTGCACTCCCGCCACGCCCTGCATAACTGCTCCTGAGAATAAAGAAAAACGGGGGCACATGCCACTTTATTTTGTGGAGCCAGTGTAAAGCGTAACTTCGATATTCAAGCCCAGTAAGGACGCTGCACAGGAAAAGACAAAATAATGGGTCATCCTTACCACTAAACATGCCTGACTATTAGCAACCGATGATGCTAAAAAATATGAAGTATGATATTGTGGCATGATAATGGTTTAAGGTAGTAAAATCTACTGGTTTAAGGCAAGAAAAAAATCATCATTTCAACAGATGCAAAAAAAGAATAAAAAAATTCAATATCCATTCAACAAAAAAGCACAGCATGCCCCATCATCCTATCCAAAAAAATAAACATAAAAAAAAAACCCAAAACTCTGTGACATCTCAAAATTACCACATTAAAAAAAAGCGGGGACCGGACCAGGGATTTAGCTCAGTGGCATAAGCGCTTGCCTGGCAGGCACAAGGTTGTGAGTTCAATCCTCCCTACCAAAAAAAAAAAAAAGGAACCACACAAGCATACCTGCGATCACCACCTATACTGGGTTACATCGAGGATACCACCAAAGTACGGTAGTGTCCCAACCCCAGTCCTTGTCAGTGCCACCTCATGTGGACAGAGGGTCCTTCTATAAGGAATGATCCAAAAACATGATGAGCGTTAAATCCTAAAAACTGTGTAACAGTGACAGACGCAGACCCCGAATCGCCCTCAGTGTCCCCAGCTTGAACACTCTCACCCCATGCTCCGGCCACTTTCTGAGTCCTCTCCCGTGAGGGTCTTCACTGCATGGCGGCCGTGGTGCTCTGAACTCACTCACACCGTTTCCCGTTCACGGTCATTCTGACTGCGGAGAGAGCCGGCAGCGGCCCGGCACCTGTCTGGGGAGAAGGCGGAGCCGCCCGCGTCTCCGGGCGCCGCCCCTCTGGCGGATGGCCCCCCGCAGCAGCCCTCGCTGTGTTTCTGATCACACCGCACAAAGACACTCGGGCAAGAGCGTTTTCACAGCTGCTTCAGAAAGCGCCACAAACAACGGACAAGGGCATGTGAAGCGAGGGCTGTCCAAGGCAGGTCCAGGGCAGTGGGGCTCTGACTGTCACACAGTCTTAAAATCCAAGCACTCGCTATTTTCTGATCAGCCCTTATGAATGATCAAATTAAGATGCGGTCACTAAGGTGACCCTAAGACAGGAAGATTAGGTCCTTATAATAGGGGGACTCTGGAGCCAGACACAGACGGAGCAGGAGGACAGGTAAAGACACAGGGACAAGGAGCCACAGGACACCAGAAGCCACAGAGGCCACGAGAGGGCCTGGCCCGGTCACCCTCACGGCCTCAGCCGGAGCCGGCCCCATGGACACCCTGGCCTCAGACTCCCGTCTCCCTCCAGAAGCGGAGACAGCAGGGGTCTGTGGGGAAGGCACTGGGGCTACGGCCCCTCGATACCGTGACCCGGGTGAACCAGCCCTGCCCCGCACCGGCTCTACCCAACACCGCACTGGAGGTCTCTGCCAGCACACACGCATGAGAAAGTTACAAAGAACCGCAATTACTCACAGATGGCACTGTATTTATCCGCAAACTCACCAAAAACCTATCAGAATCAATGAGCTTAGAAATACTGTTTAGGCCAAGTGTGGTGGCACAAGCTTGTAATTCCAGCACTTGGGAGGCTGAGGCAGGAGGATTGTCATGAGTTTGAGGCCAGCCTGTGCTACATAGTGAGTTCAAGGCCTGTTTGGACTACATAGTGAGATCTTGTGTCAAAAAAACAAAATTCAAAAGAAATATTTCTTAAAATCCATATACCAAAGTAAACTGCATTTCTATGCCCATACAATGATTATAAACTTTAATCTTAAAAAAGTATTTTAAAAATAAGATATAAGGGAATTACCTAACAAAGACATACAAGATTTGTTAGGAAAAAAGTCATAAAATCTTATTTCTAGACATTACAGAAGACTTAAATTATATCTCGACAGGCTTTTTTACAGAAATTGTCGAATTGGTATTAAATTTCAAACAGAAATCAAGGGACCCAGAACAGACAAAGCAATCTTGAAAGTGAACAAAACCGAAGTGTCCACACTGCCAGGTGTCAGGAGCTGTGGCATAGAATCAAGACCTAAGGACGGAAGAACAGGCCAAGGCCCGGGCTGGGAGGAACACCTGCAATGCACACACCTGGCAAACGCTTCAGTGAATGCAAAACCTCTTCCAGGCTGACACCTGCACTGCTCAGCGGCAGAGCCACACTGTCGGGCGCAAACACCACGAATGCGCACGTCCACAAGCAGTGCTGCACACCCAGAGAGCAGAGAAGGAAGAAGAGGGAAGGGGAGGGCAGTAAAATAGCCTCAAACTTGTGATCCTCCTGCCTCAGCCCCCCAAGCAGCTAGAATTATAGGCATGCACCACCATGCCCAGATGAACATTTCTTTTTATAGGAAAAAAATGTTTCTCTAAGGTGGAGTCTCCAGTTACTCTGGGTAAGTACGCCATGTCAGAAGTGACACATACCAGTGCCTGTCATTGGAAAGAATCTTTGAGAAAACTGAGCATACCATGCATTAGCTCTAAAACCCAAACCCATAAGGCAAGCAACCTTCAGTAGCATCCTTGTGATAACTTAGCAAAATAAAATGTCAGCGGGAGTCCGCAACTCGTACACTAAAACACAACCGAGGTCACCTCCAATTCCTCCAGCTCCTATGAAGTACTGAAGACTTGGGGTCACTTTCACGGTTTGTGGGAATAACACATTTAACACCCGCCCGTGTGCTGGAGGTCAAGCCCGGGGCCTCTCGGGTGCTGAGCAAGTGCCCCATCACCCAGCCGCAGCCCCACCCCAATAAAGCATTCGTAATGCCACACTGGGACCGCAAAACCTTAAGAGGCACCTAAACGTGCATTTGGGTAGCTTTTCTTTTTTTTTTTTTTGCGGCACTGGGCATCAAACTCACAACCTCGCACCTACCAGAGCAGGCGCTTAAGCCATTGAGCCAAACTCCCAGCCCCGGTTTTTTTGAGGCAGGGTCGCACTATGTAGCTCAGGCCGGCCTTGCGCTTGCATTGTAGCCCAAGCCGGCCTCGAACTCACAATGCTCCTCCTACCTCAGCCTCCCGAGTGCTGGGATTAAAGGCATGCGCCACCATGCTCGGCTGTGTTTGGGTAGCTTTATGGGCTGAGTCCCTCTCTTCTTAGAGTACAAACTACCAAATCGGTTATAACCACAACGAACAGCTCCCGAGCTGAAAAAAATAAGCTCGCAGAGGGAACATGCTAAAGTCAAATGAAGCCTCATATGACCTGAAGGCTCAACGGTCACACGCACAATTATTCCCTTTGTGACAAGAAGGCTGGACATTTTTATCAAGCTGCAGTTGGCTTCATATGGGAAAAAACTCTTTTCTAAGTCTGCCAGGTGGTCTAGAAGAATCCTATTATTCTACCACCTCACTGACACCAGGCACAGAACAATGTGTTCACGCATTGCCTATCAAACCTGCACACATGACTACGGGACTACCTCGCTCCAGCTCAATGAGGGCGAGCCTTTTAGAGACCGAGAATGTGAAGTACAACCCCAACCCACTTATTTACTGCGAAGTGCCAGCACTGCAATTAAACCTGAACCCTGAGGCTTCCATTCCGAAAGAACAACTCATACGCGGGCTTGTGTGGCGGCAGGGGGGGCTCTGTGCCCCAGCCAGACCCCGGCAGCCTGCGTCCTTCTTCAGGCTCCCACAGCCGGCTGTCCAAGGGTCACTCCCCGAAACATGCTGGGTGTCAAAAATCAATGTTTCAGCTTCTACGAAAGACAACTTCTCTTCTTGAAAACTAGGGGAGTTCTTTACCACCACGCCAGATAAAAAGGGCTAAAGACCAGCTGCAGTGCAGTGGACCTGGGAGAGGAAGGAAGGGAGAGAGGTGGGAGGGGAGGGAAAGCAGGCAGGCAGGGACAAGACAGGTCAGGTCTGGCGTCGAACTTGTCATCTCCATGACACTGTCTCAGGCTCACTGCTGAGTGACTAGCCACAGTCGATACCCCTCTCCTGGGCAATACTGATCAAAGCTATCGAAATACACCATACCTATACAGTCGGCCCTCCTTACCCATCCGCCCCACAACCACGGGCTCAGGCAACCACAGATCCAAAATATTGGGAAAATTGTAGCAGCACTAAACATGCACACTTTTTTGTTACTATTCCCTAAGCAACATCATCTAACAACTATTTGCCTACCACTTCCATTGCATCAGGTACTGTAGATAATCCAGAGATGATTTAAAGCAAATGGGAGGGCATGCATGGGTTCTATGCAAATGCTCTGCACCATGTGTGAGGGACGTGGGCACCCAAAGCCCTGGGCCTCTGTGGGGGTCCTGGAACCAGTGCCCTTCGGGTTCCTGCACAACACACACACCACACTTACACATGTGCACACTGTGTGTGTGTGTTTATACACGCATATATAAAGTAACCTTAGCAGGTACCACCAGGGTTAGTCAACTTTCTGTTACTGTGACAAAATACCTGAGATAATCAACTGAAACAGAGGAGGGGGTCTTTTGGCTCACAGCTTCTGAGGTCCATGGTTGCCAGATAGCTTCCATGTGGTGGCTGGGAAGGAAAGAGGGGGAAGGGTGTGGCCTCAACAGGGTCCCACCGCCGCAAGGTGACAGCACATCCCAGCGGCCACAGGCTGGCGACCAGGGAGTCAGCACATGGGCCTCTGGAGACACGACCACCGGGAAGGAGCATGCCAGACAACTCCGATTTTTTGCTGCCCTTCGTACATCTGTAAGTGACCACAAAAACACCGTGAGTGTTGATTTTGAGGTTACAAATAAATTTTAGAGGAAGTAACTGCAAAAACCACGGCACAACTGAAGAAGGGCTCTGGGGAGAAGAGGAAGGACGGAAGAGGAGGAGCAGGGCGGGAAGAGGGACCCTTAAGGCATCCAGCTCCTCCCCTCCTCCCCTCCACTGCACTTTCTCTGCACAGAACAGACAGCCGCACAGCCTCAAGGAGTGACCGCGCACCTGCGAGCTGCCCGGCAGGCGCCCCCCGCACACACAGACTCCCCAGTCTGATCTCCCCAACAGCAGCCCTTGACAATAAAGAGAAGACCTTGATCTCACATCACCCAGAAGACCTCCCAATACATCGTGCAGGAAGCGCTCACTCTCATCTGGGATGGCTCTAAATTGTTTCTTCCACGCTCACTTAGTAGTTATGTATTTTTTAATATGGAAAAATGGGTCAAGTTTGCTAGCGAGGAGATGAGTCGTGAACTACGAGCCAAATTACTCGGCAGAACTCAAACACCTGGCTGCCACCAGCGATTACTGTAATGCACTTCTAATGAGGGCTGGATTCGGACCAAGACCAAGACGTTTCACCCATTAAACAGTTTCCTCGAGTTTTCTTGAAGGATCACAAGTTTTTAATACTAGCACGCAGGAATAAGCTATAATAACTTCCTTTTTTTCCTAGCAGGAATGTCAGCTGGAAATCAGGCCTAGAAAATAGGCCTTCTTCAAATATTGAGCTCCTTGCATTTTAAAACTTCTCATCTGGAGTTGCTAATGAGGATGGCCCTCAGAAATCCATCTCTGGGGGGCCAAGGCCACAGCTGAACCCACCCCCATCCAGGGGAATGCAAGGTGGGGAAGCGCGCTGCCCAGGCCAGGCCCAGAGAAGGCCCCTTGAGGGGTGAGCAGAGGAGGAAAGGGGGCGGGAAGGAGCCCGAAGACCCACGCTGCTCACCCTGTGTGCAATGAGAACGCCCAGGTCTGTCTCCGGAGAAGACCCGTCACAGGTCCCAAGGGCGGAGGGAGGGTCCTACACCCTCACCGCCATTATTGACAGTAATTGCCTGTGCACCTGCTGAGCGCCAGGCCCTGCCCAGCGCCCATGTACCTCCTGCAATGACAGCTCACTGATGGAGCAAACTCAGAACCCCAAGTCAAGCGCCCAAGGGTCACAGCCCGGATTTGAACCCAAGCCCTGCAGGCATTAAGACCACGGAGCAGCGCTCCCATTCCACCAGTGAGGAAAAGACCAGGGTGACCAGTGCCTTTCCCTACACAACAGAGAGGCCTCAGCGATGACCGCTGGGCTGCCAGGCGGCCCGAAACGGAAGGGAAAGGAAGGGAAGCAGCTGGCGGAGTGTGACCTGGGCTGGGTGCAGCTCTGCTGACCGAGAGGCGGCGCGGCACTCCTGCTGCTCCGCTCCGCTCCGCTCCGCTCCACTCGGGGAAAGCCAGCTCTCCTGCAGCAGGGTGCTCCCGGCACACCTTCCTGCGCGCCACCGGCCACCAGTGCTGCTCACCGCGGCCAGCCCTCGCCTTCAGGGGTGCGGTGTGGGCCCAAGCACCTCCTCCGTGTGGGGCCGCAGCCCCCAGTGTAGCTTCTCCGCATGGGAAAGGACTTGGTGAACCCCATTTCCAGAACCCAGGCAGCGCCAGGAGCGTCCTGGGGTCCCCCAACAGGCAAGAACAAGGCAGGTGCAGACGCCTGGGGCCGCGTCCCTCACGGCACGGCTGTGCAGCGCGGCGGCGGCGGCGGCGAGCGCCCCGACCTCCCCCGGGTCCTCCGGCGCCGCGCCGCTCCCGCCCCGACCTGGGCTGGGGACCCCCGGGCCGGGGCCCTCGCTCCTCCCTGCTCGCCCCTGCCGCCCCGCAGCGCAGGGGACAATCCGGGCCCCGACCCCGCGCTCAGAAAGCTCGGCGGCCGCGCGCACCACGGCGGAGGCCGGGCGAACTGTGCTCGGGTGCGGGTCCCCTCTGAGGTCCCCGCCGCCCCCGGCCTGGGATCCGCCGCGCGCGCCTGCCCCGGCCCGCACCCTCACCGGCCCGCCGCGGCCTGGCCCGGTCCGGCCCGCCTCCCGCTCCGGCTCGGCTCGGCCCGGCTCCCGCCGCCGCTTCCCGTCACGTGCCGGCCCGGCCCCGCGAGGGCGGCGCTCGCCAGTCCCCGCACCGCCCCGGGCCCGGGTAGGGCGGACCGCGCCGCGGCCAGGGTCGGGGCCCGAGCCCGGCGCCCCGCGCCCCGCGAGCGCGCGCCCGGTGCCCCGAGCTCCTCGCTCCTCCTCCCCCTCCGTGGCGGCCAGGAGCGTGGGAGCGGCCTGGACGCCGGGAAGGCGGGGAGCCGGGGAGCCCGGGGCCTTGGGGAGGTCGGGAGCCCCCTCCCGCGCCCAGGGGGCTGCGCCGATCTGTCTGAGGCGGGCAAGGCTGTTTTGCGGATCTCGCCCGCTCTGGTCGGAAAGTCCGCGGGCGGTTACTGCCTTGGGTCTGGCCGCCAGCCGGATCCTAGATGACCTCAGTCCGAGGAGACCTCCCCTAGTGTGCGGCCCCAGGCTGACTTGGGGGTGACAATGTTAGAAGCGCCGCCAGAACTGCCCTGCGGCCTGGGAGCAGCCAGGATCCCTGTCCCCGGCCTTCCCTCCCTGGGGACCTGTGCAGCACCAAGATGTGGTCCCCTAACGCCAGGCTCCCCAGCCGGGAGGTGGGTGTCGGTTCCACTCTGCCGTCTTCAGTTTCAGAAGAACAAAAAAGGCTAAGGAACCACTAAGAATTCCCCTTGTACAGTCTGTCCTGTACCCGCTCTGTAGACCGTGCTGCCGCAGGGGCTCAGAGGACCTGGGGGGCAGGACTCTCCCGAGCAGAGCCGAGGGTGGAGCAGGTCCCCATCTCTGAGGCCCACATCCAGTAAAGTCCCCGAGTCGGAGGGCACCAGGCAAAGCCAGCCCAGGCTCGCGACCTGGTCCTCAGAGTGTGACTTGTCACCGACTTTCCCAGGGCCAGCTGGGCCGAGAACCCACATCTCCGCTGTTCATTCTAGGCCTGAACGCTGCAGACTGAACCCGGTGCGAACACAAGGTCACGCAGCTGACCGCAGACAGATGTCACGCTGGGAATGTTACTCTAAGCAAAGCGCCGGAGGGCACACGAGCGGCTGGGGCTGCCTGGCACTCGGCCACTCCTGAATTTAGGCTCAGCCATGCTTTAAATGATAATGACTCGGTGCACAGTGTCCCACACAACACAACCACCGAGAGGGCGAGCACACAGCGGCCTCGGTACGCGCTTTGTTCGTGATGTGTCCACTCCACTAAGGACACGTCGACAGGCAGGCAAGTCCAGGGAAGTGCGGGCAGCCCGCCGGGGTGAGGCCAGGAATCTCCATGTCCGCTGGTGGTTTCCCTTCGCTTTGTTTTTGTCAACCACAGCCACCAAGCGCACAATTTTACTGAGTAAAACCTCTCCATCTTTGAGTGAAGGTAAAATCCTGTCCTACTTAGCTTAGAACCTAGACTGCCTTATGGTTACTACATAACCTGCGCAGACAATGCTATAGCAGGAATAAGTTTGTCTATTAACTCAAATGTGCAACGAATGGAGTTTGCTTTTTCTTTTTTTACCAGAAGCTTCTTTCTGTTTGAAGGCCCCATTCCTCTGCCGTGACCACGATCCCGTCAACAGGAGGCCCTGCCTTCCCACAGGGCTGTGCCAAGGCTGGAAGGATTGGAGCCCTGACTGCCCTGGGCCCACTGGTCCACAGGAATCTCAAGATGTTCTTTGTCCACTCTGGTGTTAGGATTTGGGTCTTTGGGTTCAGGCTTGACGGCTGGGGATGTACTTGGCTTCAGGTCAGGAGATGTGGCTGAGATCTCCGGGGCAGCCCTGTTGCCTGGATAGACATGAAGTGTCACCCAGAACTTTTTAAAATGCAAGCACAAGGGCCTCCTCACCAACTTCCTAAATCAGGAGCCCAGAGCAAAACACAGAAAACTGCAAACTTTAGACGGCTCTGCTCGGCCCAGGAAAGCAGAGCCTTACTGTTCCTCCTTGCTCTGGAGGCAGGAGAGTGCAGTTCTCTCTGAATTGCGATTGTTTTATTTTAACCCCAATAACAATTCCCTCTATCTCGAGGTTCTTGCTTCACAGGTACCTAGAATAGTATCAGTGGCTTTAAGCAAGGAAGTACTTGTAGCAGGGAGAAAAGAGGACGGCTCTTACCTGCCACAAAACATTTCCGCAGATGAGGATTCCAAGGCCTCACGTTAAGTGACTGGTCCAGAAAAACCCAGGGTAAAAAGAATACAATGAAGACTTTGTAACCACACTTTCACACTGTTAGTTTGCCTCCTAAACTGCCATTCTACAACTTCCACCCTTTAATGACAACCAAAACTCTTAACACATTTCCAGGAAAAGCAAGAGGAGATGCATTTGATATATTTCAGCTCCTATCCCTACTGCACGGTGAGCCGGTGTTATAATTTCATCTTAGAGCAGAGGGTGCTGGAGTGAAGCGAGCAGAAGTGCTTCCCTGTGTGAGAGTGAAAGGGGCCTCTCTGAAGCCTGCCCTTTCTCCTTGTCTCCAGGCTGCCTCCCGAGACCGAAACTCCTCAAAGTGCTGGTTCTGAAGCACCCACTGTGCAAGTGTGTTATACAATCTCTATTCTGATCACTCGTGCTTTACGGAAAGTACTGGTACTGTGTTTTTCTGAGGATTAAGGCTGAGCGATCAATTCACCCAAGGTCTCTGTGAAGCAGAATACAATTGGAAGTGAGGTCTGATTTCAGGCCAGGCTCCTCCCAGGGCAGCTGCTTTTGCCACTAAAACAAGGAGCTTCCCATGAAGGAAGTGGAGACTGCAACTCCAGCCATGCTAATTTCACTACTGTATGTAAATATCAGGTTAGATTTTGGGATATGGAATGTCAGGATGTTAATACTATCAAACTAAAACACTTCAATCCTGGATAGTCAGCTCGGTTTTAAGACTGATCAATTTGGGGGCAAATCATTTAATCTCTTTTGGATCCGCCTCCTGTACACTAAAGCAAAGGAACGAGACTGATGAGCTTTACTTTTTTATGGCGAACTTTTAAATTCCCTCCCAGCTCTGAAATTCAGTTTCTACAGAGTACCACACAGGAATCATCTCTCAGTTTTACCTTGTCTTTCTGATCTAACATCTCACTTATTTTCCATTCCTCTTATCAAGGTTTATCTTTGGCATCATGCGCAGCCTTCACGTTTGTAGACAATGCAGTAATTTCCAGTAGTATAATATGTCCCAGAAGACGCAGAAAGTAAACATTCAGCACACATCTGCAAATGTATCTTCTAAATCTGCAAAAGCCTTGAGGATATGTAGCTCTCCCATGAATAATCAAAGAGAGGCAGCAGAAACTTTCAGCCTACTAATTACTAGAGACTGGACCACAGTTACACCTACAACAACCTGTTTAAACTAATAACTGAGGTCAGACACAAGAAATAAAAGGTAGAAAAGAGGCAAGGGAAATCACAACCAAAAAATTATACTTTTAAGAAGATTGCAATTTCTGCCACCCATTAAAGTCACCCAAGGTGATCCACACCCGAATTCCCCTGGGTAAATTTAGGCTCCTTTCCCTCACATCCGAAATTCCTCAGGAACACTGCGAGTCCATAAATTGGCTCAACTGAGAAAGGAAGGAGCAGGAACCTCATCATAAAATGGGAACAGATTGAGAGAATTCAAAGAATGCTTAAATTACCTATCTAAAAAACAAAACACAGAAAAAGGGCTCATACCTGAAATATGGGCCAGTACCCTCTGCGGGGTGGGCCATCTATTCCCAGCCCCCACTGCCAGAAGCATAAACATTCCCAGTTCCCAGAAATAAGGGATCACTCTCTCTCGAGGGCCTGCACAATGTTTGAGTGGTCACCATTTAACCTCTTCCTAATAAATCGCCGTGCTTCTTTCTGACCAGTCCTGAAAATTCTTTTTCGAAACAGGTGTCAGCGAACCTGCAAACACCCTACAGGTAGGGTGAGTTTGGTTTGTATCTGTTTTGGACCCTCCTCGGACCCTGTCCGGTGACAAAACTGTGATTGTAATTATTATGTCGAGAAAGTTTACTCGAATGTTAGTCTTGCCTTTTCCTCATTCTGGGTTTCTGAGCCAATTATCCTCCCTGTGCCTCGGTTTCCTCATCCGAGCGGCATTCTAGCAATATGTGCCTCGTAAGGCGGTGAGACACAAGCTAACCCACGTCAGGCATTGAAGTCTAACAGACGTCCGGCTGTCCCTCTCCGGGCATCTCAGCCGGTTTTCATTTCACGCCGGAGCTGCTTAGTTCAGAGTCATTTCAGGCACCCGGTACTCGGATGCTTATGAAGTCAGTGGAGCTGGCTTATGGGAATCAATGAAATCGTCTGTTAGCCTTATTGCACTAGTATTGCAAACGATCAGAAGATAAAAGGATGAAGTTCACAGAGAAAAGTAAGCTAACTCCCGACGTGCCCAGCGCCGCGCCTGGGGTCACGTGTGCGCGCGCTCTCCGCCGGCTGCTGGTCGGAGAATCCCGGTGGCCTCTGCCATTGGACGTCACAGGAGGGGCGCCCAATGGTGGCGGCACGCTGAGTTTCGCTCTGCCCTCTTCCCGCGAGGCTTGACGCGCCATTCATTTCTCCGTTGCACGTCCCTTTCTTTCGATTTGTCATTGGCCAGCGGGCACCGCCTATGGAAGGCGTGGCAGGACGCGCGGCGCAGCAGAGTGACGACACACTTGCGTCCGTTCGTCTACGTAACTTCCGGGACGCTTCCTCCGCGGAGCTTTGTGGGTAGCCGGCTGGGGTCTCCTGGCGACGACGATGGCGGGGGACGTGGGCGGACGCAGCTGCACGGACTCGGAGCTGCTGCTGCACCCGGAGTTGCTATCCCAGGAGTTCCTTCTTCTCACTCTGGAGCAGGTTGGGCGCCGAGGGAGGGAGGACGGCCTGTCCGGGGAGGCTCGCCCAGAGTGGCCTTCGGCAACGACGGGCATCCCGCCGCCGTCCCAACTCCTGCCAGGCTTGTGCCCTCGGCCCAAGACCAGTCGGTCTTTCCCCGGCCCCAGTTCGGAGAAGAGATGCCCCTAGAGCCTCAGGAGCCCTGGGAAGTAGCACTTAGCTATCAGGGCCCTCAGTGTCCCGGGAGGGGGTCGCAGGTGATCTTCCGCGGTCTGCGTGTGAGCGAAAGCTGGGGCGGACCCAGGATTGGACTAGGGGACGTGGAGGCGGACGTCTTGACTGTCGGGGTTGGAGAGCGTCTGAGAAAGCTTCCATTCCACACGCCGCGACCTCAGATGTTGAAACAGTCCCCAAAAGATGCGGTGGCTGATTGAAGGCCATACATACTATCCGTGCGTGGTGCACGAGCGGAAAATCCAGG
The DNA here is from genome assembly GCA_004363535.1 of Dasyprocta punctata. Taxonomy (NCBI): domain Eukaryota; kingdom Metazoa; phylum Chordata; class Mammalia; order Rodentia; family Dasyproctidae; genus Dasyprocta; species Dasyprocta punctata. The sequence goes on along the minus strand of RJWM01003092.1, from coordinate 57,806 downwards.
GTTCTCGGCTGTCCATGTAGTGCTTGATATTTGTTGCTGGTTTGGCCTCTGAAAATAGGTTAGCATAGAGAAACAAAAAGCAACGTTTAGACAGTTACTAAAAGTTTTCCTTAGGGTTTTATGGGGTCTATTGCGTTGTTTTCCATGTGTTTTCTCCTCGGTACTGTGTTTTTCTAAGTTCCTCAAGCTGTCCTGCGATATTTTAATAATGATCTTCCATTTGTGATTTTCAAACTTTTAAAGTCTATCAGAACTGGCCATAGTCTTGTTGAAAGAAATCGTGGACCTCATCCTTAGGTTCTTATTAAATTCGGGATGTGGACTGAAAATTTGCATTTTTAACAGGTTATTGCAACTTATCCAAGGACTGCACTTCTGGAACCACTGGACAGTAGTCCACTATACTAGGGGGGAGAAAAGTAAAATGGGCTTTTAAATTTAAAAAGCGGGGAGGGGGGTAAGTTTGTCAGAGGGCAGCCTTTTCCAGCCTTCCTGCATTGAGGTTGAAAAGCTTATTACCTTTTTTATTCTTGTTTTTACTTCCTGAATCCAAATGGTCTCTGTGACTATCCCTGCGCTCATCCTGTATGTCTTCCATGATGTCAAGAATGCATTTTAAAAAGTGAGGGGGAAATGAGGTTGCTCCGGCGGGGATGGTTGGGCAGGAACTGAACACTACTTGAAAGGAGCAGTGAGGACTGGTGGGAACAGGCTGTGCTGAGGAGCTGCTGCCGCTGTGCTCAGCAGGGGCTGCAGGGTCCTTCTGCAGGGCTGTTGGAAATCTTGGTCGTCAACCTTAAGCACTGCAGGGCTCAGTGAAGGAACGTGTGCTTAGCACACCTGCGGCCCTGGGTTCAGTTCCTAGCAGCAAGGCATACAAAAAGGCCTGTGTTAGAGAAATGTGAAAATTAACACACAGCCTGTAGGGTGAAGCTTGGGCCTCCATCTCACCTGTCTGATCTTAATAATAACACGCAAGGAGGCTTAGTGGCAGAATGGGGTGATTGCTAGCATTGTTTTGTATGGTTCCGCCAGGCAGTCCTCCATTTTCAATCCTCTGCAGCTGATGTTACTGGAAGTGGTCTTCATGCCTAGAATATTGCCCCAGCAGTTGTTTGCAGCAGTCCTCGTGACAGTAAGGGTACACGACATTGTCTTTCAGTGCAGGCTTTAACCTGTCTGTAATACCACATTTGAAGTAACTTACGGGGGTTTAGGTGCATGTATGATTGTGAAAATGGTTTTATAATTTATCATTTAAATAATGTTTTACCATTTTAGGTTGGTGGTTATTAAAATGAAAGATGTTGCTTAGAAATTAACTTTGTTTTCTTTTCTGCAGAAGAACATAGTTGTTGAAAATGACATAAGAATAAACAAAGACGATCTTACTGATCTTTATGTCCAGCACGCCATACCATTGCCTCAGAGGGAATTGCCAAAGAATAGATGGGGGAAAATGATGGAAAAGAAAAGAGAACAACATGAGATAAAAAGTGAGCCTAAAAGGTATGTTGTAATGGTTCTAGTTTTTATTCTATTTTACGACTAAACAGTTTCATTTTTTTCCCAGCTAAATTTAAGATGAAAAAAAAGATTATCCGTATATTTACTGACTTGAGGCACTGTAGTTATGTGCTTTTTTTTTCCTTTAAGACAGAGTTTTGCTGTGCAGTTCAGGCTGGCCTTGAATTCACTTCGTAGCCCAGGCTGGCCTCAAACTCCTGTCAATCCTCCTGTCTTTGCCTCCCGGCATTGTGGTTATAGCAGTGAATAAAATTAGTAAAATTCCCTGTTCACATTTTATTTGGGAGAAACATTTTAAAAGTTAAGCGTGTGGTATGTTACATAGTGAAAGATGTTAAAGAGAAAGGCAAAGCATGAAGAAGAATTAGTTTTTGGCAAAGTGGCCGGAATTGAGAAATGACCTTTCAGTGGAGAGGCCCGTAGGAGATAGAGAGCAAGCTCGCGTCCCAGCACAGTACAGGAGTGCGGAGCAGGAGTGTGCCTGCCTGTCATAGATGAGGTGTGGTCACCAGTAACGGTAACTGTTTAAATTTTAAAAATGTATTACTGTGAAAGACACACTGATATTAATCCCCCTCACCACCACCACCACCACCCTGCGCTCCCCCCCACATCTCATTCTTGCCACTTACATAATTCCGGGAGTCCTTTTTCTTGAGCATCTTTAGTTGTGCTGTTGGGGTGCTTGGATTTCCTGAATCAACTCAAAAGGTTTACCTTTCATGCTCATTTTGAGTTTGGGGAAGAACTGGAAGTCACAGGGTTCCAGGTGTGGTGAATAAGGTAGAAGTATACAGAAAGGCCTTCTAGACCTCATCGAGGTCCTGAAGAATCTGTTTGGTTTTTATTTATTTATTTATTTATTTTATTTTAAACAAAAGGAAAGTAAGAAACCAAAACAAAACAATTTCACAACCAGCCAATAAGACAGTAACAATCATCCACACATTGCATATTATTATATTCCCAGAAATTATTTAGGATAAAAAATATACACATGAAACGTTATCCAACAAATTATTAACACAAAACTTGTGCCTCAGTGAATCAAGAGAAACCTGCTATATGACTATCTTTTTGTTATGATTGCTCTATTGTTTTCAAATAAACATTTCGCATTAAAAATGAAATCTGAAGATGACCCTGAGAAAACCACTTTTCACTCAAAATTCTTTTTCTTTAACTGTCTTAACTTCTTTTTTATATACGTAGATTTTGTTTCAGTTTATCACACTAGTGCAACATCTATATTTGTAATCTCACGGAAAAGTTATTGGAATTCTAGTGAATTAAGTCCAGTCTACCACTTCCAGTACAATCCAAGGCAAGAATAAAGACACTAAGGCATAACTGTAGCTGCAGGGAGCCAAGGGGGTCCTCAGTCCACCTGGTACGATGGCTAACAAAGACCATGACCCAGGCCAAGCCCAGGTTTTAATAATTCATGACTAGGGGAGTGGCTTAGAGATGAGCGACTGCAGTTGTTGGGGGGGGTCCGCGATGCCTGAGTGGGGCTGGGTGAGAGGCCTGAGTCACCTCTGCGGTGTGCTGAGAGAAGGATGTACAGAAAGAGGGATCTGCACAGCACAATTAGAGGCAGTGTCTAATGTTTCGGGTCAGTGCTTCAGCTTCGATGTTTCATTTTCTTATGCCCTGAGATGGCACGGCCTCTTTCTCAGCAGTCAGCGGGGCTGCATGGGGCCTAGCTCACAGATACTATTTGGGAGCTGTAGGTGGGGCTTCACTGGCCTGTCACATTGCTTCAAAGACCACATCAGCACCTCGACTAGACCTGTCTGCATTGGTTAAGGCCAATCAAGGGGGCAAGGGTGAAACTTCACCAGCCGTGCACCTGTTAGTACATGGAAGTTGGACTAGGTTTAGCCAAAATGGAGATAATAGTTTTTCTTTCAAGGAGAGTCGTTCACATGGTCCTCCACAGATGAGGACACCGGTGATTTTTTTCACAGAAATTACTCTAAATGTTTTGAGTTGATTCAGGATTTTGTGCCAGCCACAAAAAGACACATGAAAGGGGACTTCTCACCTGTTTCCAAAAGTGGCGGAAATGCTGAGATAAATGTGTTCTAAGCAAAGGTGGGTATTTCAAGGGGGATTAATGGCAGTGTGTCTTGTACTGTAATAAATTTTAATTTTTATTTGAATGTTCAGTGTGTTTTGTAATCGCACCACTACCAGGAATAGCAAAGTGGCTGTCAGGCTGGATTAGAGGGAGTCAGAGGTAAGAGGTATACCTGGGAAGTGCGGGCGGGCATGGTAGGCCAGGCACAATTCTTCAGGAACTTTGCCTTTGCTCTGAGAAATCATTAGACGGTTTTGAACCAGTTCCCGTGGTGGCACCATCAGATGCCATTTTAACAGGACCACTGCAGTGCCCCTGAGAAGATTTAAGGTGGGAGTGTTGCAAGGTGGAAGCAGAAAAGCCAATCAGGAAGCCCTGTGGTCATCCCTGCAGTATGTAGTGGCAGCTTTAACTAAGATGGTGAATTTGATAGGTTGAGGTCTGTATGTGTTTCAGAGATAGAACCAATGGGATTTGCTGAACTTTGGAAAAAAGATGACTGAAGTGAGCCCCTAAGGTCTTTGAATAATGCAGAAGCAAGGAGCTTGTCAGCTAGTTTCAGGTACACTGAAGATTTTTAAATTTCAGAAAATTGCTCATAGAACCACAAGCCAATGCTTTGCTTTTTGAAAGAAGGCTGGGTGTTACTTGATGGGTGCGTGGCTGGTCAGTGGGGACAGCGTTGTGAGATCTCTGAGGAAGGAAGTTGTCTCTGTCTGCAGGGCACTGTCCTGGGCAGCGCACTGCAGGCAGTGGGAGGAGGCGGAGTTGAGGCTGGGGACGGAGGAGTACTCGCCTCTTGTGATTAGTGTTTTTGATCTCTGGTTGTTGAGAATATTCCCCGAGACTAAGAAGGTCGAATGCTCATTGCATGCCGATTGCCTGTCGGAGAGTAAATGCATGTGCAGCCTGTTTGATCAGGAACGTATTTTGGTTCAGATTAAACATGGTTTTAGCTTGATGGTTACATCTTGGGACAGGCTGTGCGTTGGCTTGCGCAGACCTCTGAGTTGTCTGCTTTTCTTCTTTTGCAGTACTGGGGAGTGGACCCAGAGCCTTTGTACTGAGCTATACCCCAGCCTTTTTTACCTTGTATTTTGAGACAGTCTCACTAAGTTGCCTGGACTGAGCTTGAGCTCGTGATTCTTTGCCTCAGCTGCCAGCTCGCACAGACCTTTAATCCACCTGCTGGGGGTTCTGACTCCGGCAGTGTTTTCTCCATCAGCAGCTCAGACACATTGTCCTAGTAAGCAAAATTTTGAGTCCTGGTGGCTTTGAAGCCAAACTTCGTAACAGCCTCTGAGACTCACTTGGGGAGGGATGCGTGACTTGTCCTCGGCCTTTGCAGTGTGAGCCTCAAATCAGAGCACTAAAGTTGGGAGGATCTAGGGATGTCTGTATGAGGAGCCTGAGACCCAGAGCGGTGCCGAGACCCAGAGCGGTGCCGACACCCAGAGCGGTGCCGAGACAAGCTGTGGTCACATGGCCAGACCTGCACTGGCTCACCCCAGCCTGGGGGTGGCGAGCCTGTCAGCCCTCGGCTTCCCTTCTGTCCTGGCTGCCGAGGCTCATGGTGAGCTTTTCACCTGGGTACCAGGTGGTACCTGGTGGCACCCAGAAGTCGGTGAGTTCGGCCAGCCATGGCGAGACCCGGTTAGAACACTGGCGCTTGCATTCTGACCTGGCAGCTCGGCGGAAGCCCTGGAGCCGGCATTCCTCCCCTGCTCCCGGCCGGCCTGCTGGCAGTCTCTGTCGTGCTGGCGAGGCAAGGTGTGGTGCTTCCAGAGAGCTGGCTGCTCACGCGCTCTCTGCAGCTTAATGGAAACGCTATTTTCTTGAACAGATCTTCTGTATAACTGGAGCTTCAAGCAATAAAGAAACGAATGCGTGCTTTACTGTATTAAAAGTGGAAATCAGTGGGGCTTGGCGATACCTCCTTGTAACTGAAAGCCTGTCCTGGGTCAAAATAAAAAGTGAGGCCCACAGCTCAGTGCAGAGGCCCTGGGTGTCGTCCACTGCACTGCCGGGATAGATGGGTAGTTGATGGATGGATGGATGGATGGGGAAGATGGAAATGAGGTTTTCAGGAGCTAAACATAGAAGACTCACAAATCTTACCCAGTTGGAAGTGAGTAAATGTTCCAGTTGAGTTAGTGTAGAAGAGGCCTTATCCTTGGACACGCGTGGTGAGTGGAGTGCAGCGTTAGGCCTCGCTTTGTAGAGTGCCTCTTGGTGTAACTTGGTAGTGTGCTTTTTAAATAGCACTTGATTGCGCTCGTGTGTCCAGGATAACCCTGCCAGGAAGGCAGCAGTTCCTTGTTACCTGGAAAGCCTGTTGGAAGTGCTCAGGTCAGGTAGCAAATTCATGTTTGAAGAATGCCTGCATCTTGTATGTACATTTAAGTAGGTAACTAGATTTCTTATAAATACCTTACACTTCAGGTAAAGCACTCGAAAATTACTTCTATTGAAAGTGAACTCGGAAGCCGGGCGTGGTGGCGCACGCCTTTAATCCCAGCACTCGGGAGGCTGAGGTAGGAGGAGCATTGTGAGTTCGAGGCCGGCTTGGGCTACAACGCGAGCGCAAGGCCGGCCTGAGCTACATAGTGCGACCCTGCCTCAAAAAAGCAGGGCCGGGAGTTTGGCTCAGTGGCTTAAGCGCCTGCCCTGGCAGGCGCAAGGCTGTGAGTTCAATCCCCGGTGCCGCAAAAAAAAAAAAAAGTGAACTCGTAAAGTTTCATTTCCAGGAGTCCCACTTAGAACAGTCTTCCCAGTAGATTTCGTTGGCTGCTGTTGTCTTTAAGTCTGGATTCCAGGGAACTGTTTTGCCATCCCAGATGGTATTTGCAAGAGCACGTCTCTTTGATTTCAGGGGTGGCAGTGTGGACGGGTTAAGGAAAAGACCCCTCATCGTATTTGACGGGAGCTCGACCAGTACAAGCATAAAAGTGAGGAAGACAGAGAATGGAGACCACGACCGTCTCAAGCCACCTGCTCGGGCAAGCGCCAGCAGTAATGCCTTTCGGAAATTACCAGATTCCTCGTCCAGTGTCTCGCCCCTAATTTTGTCTTCCGCTGTGCTTACAAATGATAAAATGGAACACAGTAATAGTGACACTAAACAGAACCATGACTTAATGCATAGGAAGAGTCCGCCAGGCACTGTGAAGTCGCCACCCTTGTCCCCTGTCGGAACCACTCCTGTGAAGTTGAAGCGCACTGCTCCTAAAGAGGACACGGAAGGCCCGGTGAGTTCCCAGGGGCTCTGCTAACAGGTGGTGTGGAGCAGTGGTGGCCCGGCGCCATGCCTGGTCTTCTGGAAGGAAGCCTTGCGTAGCCTGGAGGAGTCTTGTTTTCTTGGTACTGGGGATTGAACCCCTGCACTGAGCCATACCCTTCTTTAATTTTAAGGCAGGGTCTTGGTGAGTCGCTGAGTCATCCACTGTGGCCTTGAATTTGTCGTCGTCCTGCCTCAGCCTCCCAAAATACTGGGATTACAGGCATGTACCACCCAGCCAGTCTGTCTGACTCTTTCATTTTGTTGCTCATTTTTTTATTGCTCATTTGAACTTGAATTGTGAAATCTATGGTCATTGTTTTTTAAAGTCCACTCAATTTATTTGGACTTCAGATGCTTCGGGTGGGGGTACTTACCCTAGATGTTTTCACTGTAACTCCTTCTGTCTTGTAACTACAAAGAGTAATTCCGTTCTGAGTGAAGTTCAGATGCATTGATGAAGTAGCCCCTGGGCCTTGATGTTAAATCTGTTTGCGTTTCCCTGGAAACCCAGCTGGGGGCTCTCTGGGGCCGCCCCTCACCTCCCGCCCCGCACAGCCTGGCTGGGGGGACGAGGCGGGGGCGTGGGGTGAGTTCTGCTGCGTCAGTGCGTCTGGATGCTTGGATTCCATCCGCTGGCAAAGTATTTAGTTCAGGTACACAATTTATTCAGCATTTAGTTTGTGAGATGATTCAGCACTCCACATAGGTAAAAGGTACTTTGGACCCCTAGGCTCCTTAGGAAGGTTACTATCCTTCACAACCCCGCGCAGCTGTGTAGCCCTTACTGCTGTAGTAGACTTGGACCGCATGGTCTTCCAGGCTACGTCCGGGCAGCGCGGACTCTGCAGGAAGGAAGCTGCTGACCGACCAGCCCCGTCCTTGGGCGGTGTGAGTCCCATCCCACCAGGTGGCAGCAGTGGGCTCCGCAGTTGAAGTGCTCGTTTCGGCCATGCCGGGTCGCTCCTGCAGGTGTAGACTGGTTTCTGTTCATGTCTTTTAGAATAACCTGAAGCCACCAGAAACGAAGAGGAAGATACAGCACGTTACGTGGCCCTGAAGGAAAGTGTCTGGAAGTGTACATACGGCTGCAACTGTGGGTTTCAGATAAGTTCACGTATGCTGACAGTATTCACGGATACTGAATGTTGTTGGATTTCCTTAAGAAGTTTAAAATGGGTTGAAAACAGTGTCATTCCTTCTCTCCTTCCTCCCTTCCTTTTTAAATTTCCTCCCTTGCTTAGGAAAGAGTTGGTTTTTAAAATAACAGCGCCATGCATGATGTCTATACCCTCCTGGGCCAGTCCTGAGCTGCAGCTCGCTCAGAGCATCTGGTGACTTGGGAGTTCTCCTCCTTGGTCTCCTCCATCTTTGGGGACAGTTAAGGGTTTTTTTTAAACTCCAATATCTCCCCGGGTCACCGTTTTCATTAATCGCTTCTTTGAAACAGACCCACGCAGCAGCCCATGTGGGTCCTTTGGCAGCTCTTCCCACACGCGTCCACGGGCTCGCCCGGCTGGAAGGCCTCCCAGGACCGGGAGGATAGCGTCGTCCCCCTCCTCTGGCTCTGCTCCTTCCCTACCCGAGCAGGATGAGGACCAGGAGCCCCCAGACCCGGGGCGCACTGGTCTCGGGCGTCGCCCTGCTCGTTCTCCACGAGCGGTCTGGGTTGTGTTTGGTTCAGCTGTGACTCCCTGCTAGGAGCTTCAGCTTTAAAAATGAAGTTTATGGAAAACTTCAGGTTGGGCCCACGCATTCGAAGTTGAGAGGAAAGGAGCGAGCAGGATGCGAGAAGGCAGGGGAGCCTGGGGGACAGCGGCAAGGGGGCCTGGCGGTGGCAGTGGCCATGCGAGCCGCCCCTGCAGGGCCGTCTGTAGAAGCTTTGTTTTTGTGTGAGTGGTGTTACCACTCTGTCATGGAAGTCAGTGATGAGAGTGTTTACATCACAGTCACGGGTTCTGGTGACTGCTTCTCTGCTGTGTTTCTAGCCAAGAACAAAGGATACTTTATGCCCGTGATGGCAGACCTTCTAGAGCTTTCCGTGATAGCAGACGGCCCCCGCAGAGCGCGTGCCCTAGGTTCGCCACCACTGCTTTACCCTTTTCTCACGTACGATTGGTCTTGAGCTGGAGTTTGCCTTTTTCAGTATGTGTTAGAGGACGGTTACTCCTCTTGATTTGTTACAGTAGGCATTTTTGTTCAGCTGTTTAATAGCCTTACACAAAATTAATTCAGCCTTGCAGGTAAGTACTATACCAAGACCATGGTTTTGATCATTCTGCCTTTATTCCAGACTTAATATGTACGCATAAGACGGAATTGATGCGCACTAAGGATCGTGTACATTTTTGGTTCTATGGTAAATTTTTAGACACTTACCTGCAGGGCTGATAGTGTGTTTCATTGTTGATGGCATTCTGGCCTAGGGTACGTATTACGGGAAACTTGCAAAGTACAGATTTTAGGGTAGAACGGCAAATTCTATTTTCTATTCAGTGGGCCCCTTTGCTTCCACCTGTATTTCTCTCTTAGTTAAGAGAGAGTTAGCCATTTGACGATTTTAAGTCAGTGGGAACTTATCTTTAGTTACTCAGTGAAATTAATTTTTAATTTGTATATTTAACTTACAGAGTAGGTTGGTAATAACAGCTGAACTGTGTAACACTGTTGCTTCAAATTGAAGTTTCTATTACAAATACTCAGAATCCGTGCTCGGAGCCTGGCACCTTCCTGCTGTCTGGAGCCGGGCAGGCAGAGCACTGAGCTGCCCGCTATGCGTGCCCTGCGGGGGCCCTGGCACAGGGGCTTCGGGGTGCGAGGTCAGGGGGTGACATTCTCCTTGCTCGAACTGCAGCAGGACGTGCCTCGCGTGGCGGCGGCTCAGATGACTCCCCTCACTCACGGCTGCTCAACGGCGCTCTGGTAGCTCGGCTTCCTTCCCGGGGCTGGCGAGCGCCTGGCGTTCGGGTGCAGCAGTGGCTGTGAGGTGCAGCGAGCCTTGCTTTCCTCGTCTCCTGCCTTCTACTTCTCGTGCCCCCGACCCCGTAAGCTTCCTCTGTCCTGCAGGGCCCGAGCTGAGGCTGCGGTTTGCAAGGCAGGGTCTGAGCCGTGCTGACCCAGGCCTGGTTCACGGGGGTCCCTGTCTCGAGACCCTGCCAGTGGCTGTCAGAGCTGCACGGTGTCCAGAATGGGCAGCCACCAGGCCCTTGGGGAAGTCGGCTCGCTACAACTGTGAGGCTGTGATACATTTGCAAGTGTTAGAAATCTTCAGAATTGGAGTTTTTATTTGAAATTATATTTTGGTTGACTTAAGTTTTGAGAGACAATTCTAAAACTGATCTAGAGACTCATTCAATAGCAATGACTTCTAAAACTTACATTAAGTAACTGCCAGGAGATTAAGTCACATGCGTGTGGACGAGCTTCCTCGCTTTCGTACGGTGGGGCTTGAGTGCTTCTCAGAGGCTACCGGATGGTCAAATGTTTTTAAGTGTGCTCTTTTATTAAATGCTTGTGTAAGTTTTGTAATTCAGTACAGAAAAGTTTGACCTTGTAATGTACATTTTTGTATGTAAAAAGTCTTTTAAGTAGGTTTATCCTTATTTAAATAAAGCTGAGTAATGATCTCAGTAGGTCTGTCATTCTTAAAAAGTAGCACGGAAAGAGCGTGACGGCTTGGCAGCTTTCATCCACACGCGCTGTGGGACCACGCTGGTCACTGCCTCTCCCCCCGGGCGGCTGGGCGCTGGCAGCCACCACGCGTGTCTGGTGTTGGGACATTGTGGGGCCACCGTGTTGCTGTTGTGGGACAGATGCGTGGCCAGTATGCCTTGGAGAACAGTTCCCTGAACTTCCCGACAAGATGGGACAGTCCACAGCGGCTGCTGGCTTTGGAGCGATGCTGCAAGCGAACGGAGGAAGCCTCCTTGTTTTGTAAATGGGTGACTTTCTTCCTTCGGTGCCAGGGGTTGCAGCTGGGGCCTCGTGCACGCCTGGTGAGCACAGGGTCCGAGCCGCGCCCGGCTTCCAAGCCAGTGTCTTGACGGTACATCATCTCATTCAACTAAGTCACCCAAAGAGATTCAGGGAGTCAGCACTGCCCCACTTGGAACCCCAGGCTCCTCTCTGGCCACCATGGGGTCCACAGCGACGAGAGCTGGTGACAGGCCAGTCCAGTAGGTTGCAGAAACGGCACCTGACCAGAAGAGTCTGCCTCCGACCTACCACAGGACACTTTCCCAAGGGCTTTCTGCAGCTGCGCCTGTCGTGCTGCCTTGCAGAGGCCGTCTCCCAGGCGCAGTCCTCGCAGGCACCCGTGCTGGGGTGCAGTGCAGATCTCGGCACCCTGTGGGCCCCACCGCATGGCTCCACAGTGCCGCTGGAAGCTGCGGGGGACGCCAGGCCACTGGGCCACCCTTGAGGGGAGATGGGGACCCCAGCTGACCCTGCTTGAGGTGCCACGAGGTGATGGTCTCCCCGTCCTGTGCGCTCCCTGCCACATCTGCTTCTCTGCAGCCCCGAATCAGTGGTGCAAACTGGCTCTGGAGGAAAACTTACGCAGCTGAGCCGCAGGCTCCTTTCCTCCGAGAGGAGGCTGTCCTGTGTGTCCTGTCACGGTGACACCCCTCCTTCCCTGTCCCTCACCATTTCATGACTGTCAGCAAATACCAATTGTTTTTCCAGTTTTTTGAGACTTTTTTTTTTTTTTTTTGCAGTACCAGGGATCGAACTCTCAACCTCACTCCCAGGCAGGCGCTTAAGCCACTGAGCCAAACCCCCGGCCCTGTTTTTTCGAGGCAGGGCCGCACTATGTAGTTCAGGCCAGCCTTGCTCACGTTGTAGCCCAAGCCGGCCTCAAAATCACAACACTCCAACTACCTCAGCCTCTGGAGTGCTGGGATTAAAGGCGAGACTGCCTCTTGCTGTGGAGCTCAGGCTGGCCTTGAACTTGAGGCATCTTCTGACCTCGGTGTCCTGGGATTACGTGAGTACAGCACCGCGCCAGGCCTAAAGACAAGGTCTCGATAAACTAAGTACCCAGGCTGCACTCAAACTTGGAGTCATCCTGCCTCAGCCTCTCAGAGTGGTGGGATTACAGGTGTGGCCCACCATGCCTGGTTTAAACTGTTGAGTAATAAACATCTTAGGGCAGTTTTATATTTATGGAAAAATTGCCAAGGCAGTACAGAGAATTGCCATACACCTTCATGCCCGGCTTTCCTAGTATTGTACTTAGTACAGCACATTTTTGAAACGAATCAGTAGCAATGTTATTGTTAAGTAAAGCCTGTATTTTCAACCAGACCTGCTCAGCTTTTACCGAGCGCCCCTCATGTTCCAGGGACTGGCCCATGGTGCCGCTGTGCTCGTCCCATCTTGCGTAGCCTCTTAGCTGTGACGGTCTTTCAGACTTCCCTCGCGCTGGCCTCAGCGGTTCTGAGGGGCGCTGGTCCGGCTTTGTGTCCCTTGGTGGAATTTATTTATTTATTTATTTTTGCGGCACTGGAGATTGAACTCACAACCTTGCACCTGCCAGACAGGTGCTTAAGCTGCTGAGCCAAACTCCCAGCCCTGGTTTTTTGAGGCAGGGTCGCACTGTGTAGCTCAGGCCAGCCTTGCGCTCACGTTGTAGCCCAAGCCGGCCTCGAACTCACAATGCTCCTCCTACCTCAGCCTCCCGAGTGCTGGGATTAAAGGCGTGCGCCACCACGCCCGGCCCTTGGTGGGATTTAAATATTGTTTTTCTTTAAGCAGATGGGGGCTGTGGATTTGGGGGGGAAGCATGCTATGTGCTCACACTGGAGGACACGGTGGATGTCCCCACTCCGAGGTCAGCCTTGGTCACCTGGCTGCAGTAGTGTCGGTCAGGGTTCCCCACTGGAAGGCGATGCTCATGCCATTCTGTGCTGTTTGCAAGGAAGTCACTTAATGCCGTCACACAGCCCTCTGGGTGCCAAGTGTCTGCACAAGTGATGTGGAGCTCTGCCCCGGAGATGCCCGTCCTCCACCATTCCTGACTGTCTAGGATCTGTGTATGACTCGTGGAAACTTCTAATGCTTCCTTTCCCTTCCTCAAATTGATACTGGCCACTGGCAGCTTTTTGGAGCACATCCTGAGTTTCTGACATTGGAGGGCCCTGCGGGTTCATGTTGCGTGTGTCCTGCCCACGGCCTGGGATCAGCTGCTTCCCTGGGAGGACTGGGCTGTTCGTACTGGAGAAGGGTGTTAAGAGCCACGGCCTGGCTGCCAGGGGTGCTCGCTGCTGCTGGGTTGTCACTGCTTTGCTTCCTTGACCACAGCAAGGAAACGCGTGTGTGTGCACGTGTGCATGCGTGTGTGTGGCACTGTTAGTATCTCTGTAAATATTCCTAAACATAGCCATCTGTGCGGGTCCGCCTTTTGCACCCGTGAGAAAGCAGCGGAGATGATCAGTTGGAGAGGCAGCTTCAGTGCGCTCAGTCCGCAGCCTCGGCCCTGCTCACGTGGCCCCGGCCCGTCTGGAGCAGTGGCGCAGCAGCACCATGCGCCTCAAGGCAGCCGGGAAGCAGACGCGTAGCGACCCGCATCCCCCAGTCCCCTGAGGGCCACTCCCAGGGTCCGAGAATCCCCCACTGGGCCCCACCATGGAGCCTTCACCACGTGGGCCCGTGGGGACTTCTGGTCTGACCTGCGGTACCAGCTCCAAACGTCAGGGCCTCCGTGGAGTCGCCCGCACCCAGGCCCTCTGCCTTTCATCTTCAGCCTTCCGGGTTAGGTGCTGGCACTGAAAGGAGTTGCCCTGTCTTCCTAATCCTCCTGAGCACGTCTAAGTGACGGTGACACCTAGAGGAGCAGCAGCGAGTGCAGTGACTAAAGCCCAGCATTCTGTGCCCGAGGAGACGTGCCCGCCAGGTCCCTAGGAGCAACCTGAAAGGAGCGGCTGGCACTTCGGCAGATGCCACTGGAGCCCGAAGGTTATTCTAATTAGATACATGTGTGTAGATGTCAGCAGTGAGAGTTTTTGGTAAGCATCCTGTTAGGCTGTGACTTTTGGCACTGCGAGCTGAGTTTTGTAGCTTAGGCATGGTTCAGCGTGTGGATCATTGGACGACTTCCTGCTTCGCGCTCACCTCCCCGGCCAGGCACAGTGGCGCATGCCCGGGGCGGCACCTGCCCCCGGTCACCTCTACGTGTGAGGAGGTACCCCAAGTCCAGGGCCCGTGGCAGGGGCCGGAAGCCTGGTCTCCAGCATGCTGGCCTCTGTGGTCTCGCTTCAGCCTCCCCTTGCCTCCTCTCAAGCAGAGGCTTTCCCTCTGAGCCTTCGTTCTCCGTTTCTAGGGTTCACCTTCCATGGATCCCTCCTGTCCGTTCCTGAGGTGGTCGCTGAACAGCCAGGCGGACGGTGCGTGCTGTCCTCGGGTGTGAATGGACTTCGCCCAGCGTGCTCGGGCAGTGCTGGCGGGTTTTACACACAGCAAGCTTCTGAAGCAGTGTGGTTAATTCCTGCATCAGTGACCACCACTTCTCTTCTGCTGTCGTAGGCAGAGCTAGTGAGATGAAGCTTTCCGAGGTTAGCCAGGTGTATGTACTGGGCTGGGTTGGGTCTCGAGCACAGCTGTCTGCTTAGGTGGATCGGGTCTGGCTGTGACGTGCAGTTGAGTGTCCAGCACCCTGGCATCCGTGTGGTGAGGGGTTTCTCCGCGGCGGAGTTGCCAGTACTACTATGGATTAAGCCCAGGGTCTTTACACTGAGCCACATCCAGCTTAATTTAATTTAATTTAATTTTGAGAAAGGGTCTCACCACATTGCTGAGTTGCCTGGGTTGGCCTTGAACCTGCGATCCTCGAGCCCACCCCACCTTGCCTGGTCAGCTCTGAGTTCTGTGGCCGTCATTTCCTTCAGGTTTTCCCGAGGGCGAAGTTTTTGCTGACCACAGTCCTGAGGGAGTGCTCGGTGGCTCGAGCTGGAGCATTGTGCGCCCCAGCACCCTGGGCCCCACTGCGATGGCACTCAAGCACCCAGTTGCTTCGGTGATTATGCTTGCTTTCCCGGTTTTGGTTGGCTGTAGACTAGTTCTCTCAAAAATAGCCTAAACACTGGCCCAAATCGAAGTATATCATTTGTTTTATTGTAATGTAGTTTAGATTTAAACTAAAGATGGAGACACCGATGGACAGTGACTCCGCCTGGGAGAAAGCACAGCGGAGAGGCTGGCGTCTTCCCGTGCTAGCCACCACCGGGCGGGGCCTGCCGCAACGTGGCCTAAGGAGAACCTTACTGAAAAGTCTGCTCTGACTTCTTTAAATGTGAAAAGCGCTTCTGCCGGAATTTTTTTTTTTTTTTTGAATCATAAAAGCACTGAAGAGCTATAGGTAAAACCTAAGAGAAAGCAGAGCCCAGAGCAGTAGGGTTCTTCGTTCAGTGCTTCGGACACACAGCTGCGCCTCAGGTGACTGTGACATGTGGGTCAGCGGCGGAACCCGTCAGGAGGGACTTCAGAGGACAACCCCACATCGCAGGAGGGGCCTCAAGGAGCCCGGAGTCAGGTTGGGCAGAGAGGAGGCGGGAGCAGGGGGACGAAGGACAGCGGGCTGGGGGACTGGGGGGCTGGGCACAGAGGCAGCCAGCAGCTCCAAGCAGACCGGAGCCTGTCACACCCCGCCCCGAGGCGGGGACCGTGACCCGGAAGTAACTGGAGCAGCCCCTGCCCCAGTGCCCTGCACCTGGCCCAGGGAGGGGGAGCCATCGCAGGGCACAGCCTCGCCCTCCATCCCGTCCCCGGGACCTCACAGACGATGTCCAAAGGCAGCGGTCCGGGCACAGGGACAGGAGACTTGGACCCAGCGTTTCTCCTGCTGCTGGGATGATGACGTGAAAACCAAGCGAGTTTGTTCACTGGGCTTAGAGAAAGAAGAGGCACAGTGACTGTCCTTAGGGCTGGGACCATTCCCCAGCACTGACAAACATAAAATACCCTGTATTGGAAACATTACAAAGCATAAAACATATTTTACATTTATCGAGTTGGATGTGGTGTATTCTCTTACTCTTTATTTTGATCTGAAATTAAAGTGTGCAAAATAAATGTATTAAATATGAAAAATAAGGTTAACTTGTACAGTCAGTGAAAATATATATATATGTAGTACCCACAAACACACACACCCCTAACCTCTCCTGTAACCACAACTCAGGTCAAGATACAGAGCAGGTTGGGGTTGACCAGCTTTCTCGGGCCAGGGCCACAGGAAAGACCTGGATGTTTTGTGGGCAGGCCAGCGTGTAAATGAAAAAACATGGCTGTATTCCAGTGAAACTTTTATCAAAAGACAGCAAGTACTTCGTGTAATACCAGCCTTCTGGGAGGCTGAGGCAGGAGAATCACAAGTTGGAGCCCAACCTGAGCAACTTGGAGGTTTAGCAAACCCAAAGGGCTGGAGGTGGGCCTCTGACCTCACCCTGCTGTGTCTTTCCTAACCCTTCACCGTGTGGGAGAGAAGACGGCAGGACAGGGCCAGCTCCACGAGCCCCTGACGGGCTTCCCCGTTCTCAGCCTGGGGGTGCCGTCCGCATCTGGGAGTGCGGAAATCCCACCCCAAAAGACAGAAAGAGAACCGAGGTGTAAAACAGGAGAGAGAACTGCAGGGAAAGGCGTGTTTCTGACCACAGACTTGCTGTGACCAGCTGGGGCGGGGGGTTCGCCAGCCCCAGCCACGGACAGGGTGGCCAGACACTGACGAGCCAGACTCGAACTGCACACCCAACACCCCGTCCTCATCACACGGTTTGTTCAGAGTAGCTTTATTGTGAGTCACACCATCTCGCTCTGGGCTTCACGCCGGGAGCTGCAGAGAGCTCTCTTCCTTACCGGGATGCTTTGGGCCACTGTTAGCTGCACTTACAGAGGCAGTGAAAGAAATGTGCACGAACAGACATCATTCCAAAGCAGTTTACACAGGATTTGCCTCAGTGATTACAAAAACTCTAAACTGTCTTTCTACCGGGTTAAATATGGCTGTCTCCTTCCTGGGGACTGAACTGCGCAGCAGGGAGGACTGACGGGTTTAACAGTGGAGATCACTGGAAGCCTCAGGCGCCGTGGGCCCGGGCAGGCGGGCGAGGCCCTCAGAGCCTCAGATGTCCTTCCCACAGTCGGGGCACAAGATGTCATCCCTCTCGGTGAGGAAGCCCCGCCCCACCAGGGACAGCGAGCACTTCTTGCAGTTGAAGCAGTCGTTGTGCCACTGCCGCTCCTCGAAGGAGATGTACTTCGTGCCGCCAAGCCCTGCGGACAGAGAAGGTCATGCTGGTGAGGGCGGGCACCGAGGGAGGCGGGCAGCTGGGGCCGGAGAGGGAGCCATCTGGTCCTCCTCAGTGTGGTGTGGCCCTCCTGTCACAGGAGACAGGTGTCAAGATTTGTATCTGAAATGTCCCCAAAGTCTCATGCGTGGGAGGCAGTCACTGGGGTGTGGCCTGGCAGGGTGTGGCCTTGCCCCCACTCCTCCCTTCTCTACTCCCTGGCCCAGTGGTTGAGCAGCTCTCCTCCACCGCACCTCCCACCACGCGACGGCTGCCGTGGAGCCGGCTGACCATGGACTGAGCCCTCCGAGACTGCGAGCCGCGCGAGCCTGCCCTCCTCTAGGTGGTGGGTGCCAGGTAGGTGCTGGAGGAGGGATGGGCTTTCCTGCAGAGGGCAGACAGAGAGGAGCCCCCAAAGCACACAGTGGGGTACAAGAGTCTGAGAAAGCTTAATGAGGAGGGGCTGTTATGGTAGAAGGTGGGGGCAGACTGAAAATGCTGGGGTGCAAATGAAACCACCCTATTTTTTAATTTTTGTAGTGCTGAGGGTGGAGCCAGGGCCTCAGGCTTGCTAGGCACGAGGCCTGCCCCCGACACCATGTCCCCAGTATTTTTAAACAAGGGAGCGAGTAGCTCATTTCCTTTCAGCCCCTTGGCCTGACCATGTGGACCACCTGTCCACCCTAGTGTTCAAAGCACGTTGGTCTCGAGGCGTGGTGTCTAGGGCAGGGGCTCCACACTGCCCCCGCCCACCGGAAAATAGCACAGTCAACACTCCGGACAGTGTCTCACGGGCCTCGTCAATTTTGGTGAATCAGCGCCATGAGCTCCAACCACAACGAGGTCTTCCCAGAAGTCACAGTGTGCTCAAACATATTAAAGCAAGGTGGCCACACTGGCCACTCTGTTTCTGAGGCCTCCAGTCAGCTCCTGTAACTCGGTCCTCACCTGGGCTGAAGCCCCAGAGCTCTTCCTCCACAGTCGGCACTCATGCCCAGGGCTGCAGGGCAGGGTCCTGCGCCCTCTGCCACCGCACGGTCCCCGCCCCGCCAGTGCCCTGTCCTAAGTATCTCACAGCCGCCTAAAGCAGCTCCCAGAGCTGGGCTGGCTCAGAGTGGGACAGCCTGCCTAGCAGGGGCGAGGCCCTGGTTTGGTCCTGAGCCCTGCAAAAAACACCACCAAACCAAAGCCCAACACTGTGACAAGTAGTTTCTGGAACACAGATGGGCTTTCCTGATCCGGGGCGTAAGGACTGTGAATGACCTACAGGCCCTGGAGCCCGGGCCCGGGCCCCAGACTGACCTTGCCAGCGTGGGAGCCTGCGGCTCTGACTGTCCTGCACCTCTGCGTCACCAGAGCATGCATGCAGCGTCCCGGGGAGCCCTGGGCCTCAGGTGCCAGCCCGCGCCGGCGCAGCCCCACACTCACCACTGATGGGGTGGGTGCAGCCGGCACACTTCTTGGCGTACAGCTCGCAGAAGCAGGTCAGGCAGTAGGCGAAGTCGTCCCGGGCCGTGAAGCGCTGGCCCGACAGCGGCTTCTTGCAGGCGGTGCACACGAAGCACTCGCGGTGCCAGGGCTGCTCCCGGTAGGTGACGCCGCCCGCTGTGATGGGCTGCGGGAAAGGGCGTCAGAAGGGGGCCCGCACCGCCCAGGGCACAGCGGGGCTGCCCCCAGGACCCCGTCGCAATCCAGCGAGCGAGTGAGCGAGTGTCACCACAGCGTGCCCACCCTGCGCCCTCCTGTCACAGGGAGCAGGGAGCCTGGGAGGGAGGTTGGGGACAGATGACCACCGCCCGGCCAGTGTGGGGTCACAGCAGAGGCCACGCGGGACACCGGATCCCGGTCCTGGTCCGCGCTGTGTCATGGGGACCCCGCCACAGTCGCCTGCCCAGCCCACCCTGTGCTCGGGGACAAGACGAAGCTGAAGCCTCCGGCCTCGCCCGCCTCAGTCTCAGGACACCCGCAAGAGGCCCCAGCCCGTGCTATCCGGTGACTCCTCAGATGTCACCCTCACACTCAGGGAATGACACAGCGTGGGGCCTGGAGCCCCGGCGGCACCGAGGGGCAGCAGGGACAGGCGGGCGGGGACCGTTGGTTGCGCACCGACTGGCTCTGATCTTCTGAACCATGCGGTAGCGGGCAGTAATGCCTGCGGTCTGTCCATGGAGCTTGTGACATAGGTAAAACAGATCATTCTCACCTCCCGGACAGACTGACACCCAGACAGCGAGTGCCCGGGAATGAATTCGGAGCTGGCTAAGGAGAGGCAGGAGCTCGGCCCCATGTTCACAGAACTGTGAGCGACAGCAGTGGACCTACAAATCTCCGCTCCCCGGGACAGGCCCTGCGGGGACCCTCTGGGGGCAGTGTCCCGGGGACCGGAAGGCCCTCCCGCCGCATTCCCTGCCTTCCTCCTCCCCGCCACGTGGGCCCCGGGGACCCGCGGCTCCTCCACTAGGCCCTGCTTTCTCAGTGCAGCATCGGGGAGCCCTCGCCCGCCGTGGGGCCCGCTGTGCCCCAGGTCCTCCCTGCTTGCCGGGTGAACACCCTGTGCCCACGTGTGTCCCCCACAGGAAGTGTGCTTGGCATCGGTGCCGAGTCGGTCACGCAGGTAGCAGGGTGGCGGGGACAGGAGGGGCAGCAGAGCCGCTCACGACCCGCGAGCTCAGTCTGAGGCCTGGAGGCGGGCGGCCCGCCATGCCCCGACCTGCAGGACCGCTGAGCCACGCCGGCAAAAGCCGAGTCTTCTGTTCGCCTTCAGGGCGCCCAGGACGGCCCAGCTGAGGAGGGCCCGGCCCGGGCTGGGAGCCCCGAGCGGGTGGGCGCGGGCTCTCCCTCCGCACAGCGTCTCCTTAGCCACCAACAGGACCCCCTGCGCTGACCCGGGGGATCGCAGGACTCCCGGAAGGCCCCGCGGAGCCAGGGCGCAGGCAGAGGCTGGGGGCACGGTGAGGAGTGGACGCCCGGCCCTCACCCTCGCCCCGTCTGGCCTCCCTTCCTCTCCCTCCCTCTTCTCGCCTCCCTTCCCTCCCCCACCTGCTGGCCCCGCTCTCAGATTCAGCCGTCAGGGTCGCTTCTTCCACATCAGCTAAGGAAACAGCAGACAGACACCAGGAAGCAGGGAACGGCCCTTTCGCCAAAGACGAGGTCACCCAGGGTGGGGACAGGGGCGGGAGCGGACGTCGGAAGGCCGATGATGCGTCCCGCCCCCGCGCCAGCTCCCCCGTGAGACCGGCGCGCCCCGGGACTCACGCCAACGCAAGGCTGAGCCCGGGGTGTGAGCCACAGCTGGAGACAGCGTTCAGAAGGTTCTGGAAGAAGGCGGGGCTGAGGGTTTTCCCAGAGTGCCCTGCGCTGCTCGGTTCCACGGGAGGGGGCAGAGGGCGCCCTCGGCCACGCCCCTCGGTCCCGGGCCACGCCCCTCGGTACCGGGCCACGCCCCGCGGCCCCGGCCACCCTACCTTGTGGCACTGCACGCACTGCGGCGCGTGCTGCTGCTCGTAGCAGGGCACGCAGAAGTTCTCGCCGTCCTTGGGGATGAAGCTCTGCGTCCCGATCGGCCGCCGGCAGTGGTGACACACGAAGCAGGTCTCGTGCCAGCTGCTGCCCTTGTACTCCATCTTCCGGGTCCCTGTGGCGGAGGAAGGGGAGCCCCGTCAGCGCTGGGGGCCGGGCCTGGGACGCCCGGCCTCCGGCCTCCCCTCGCTTCCCCAGGGGGTCGTCACCAGCTGCTGAGCGGCCAGCAAGGGTAAGGGAGGAGTCTTCAGCCTCCCAGCAGTGCGGGAGCTAAGGGGGCAACAGAGCGGAGCGACCCGTGCGCGGAGTGGGTTCAGAGAGCGGCGACCGCGGACGTCTCCCTTTAGCCCCGGTTTCCGCTCCCTGCAGTCAACCTCAGTTCACACGGACTGAGTAAAAACTGCCAGAAATAAACAGCAGAGGATGTGAGAAACATCACAGCGTCCCACCCCTCCCTTCGGGCCGCGCATCGCGCCTCTGCCCAGCGGGGCCTCGCTGTGGGTGCTGCCCACCCGTCAGTGCCGCAGCCCTCCCTCTCCAGGGCCAGATCCACTGTCACCGGACGGCGGCGGGCGGTGTGCGAGGAACCCTAACTTCGCTTCATAATGGCCCCCTTAGTGTTCTTCTGGTGACCGTTCTGGCTTTTTAGAAGTTAATCATCTCTTACTGCGCCTGACTGACATTAAACTCCCACAGTGAGCACCCGGCCTCTCTAGGGCTCCACACCCATGTTCCAGGCACCCCAGGGGGCTGTGCACTGCTGTGTGTCCTGCTGTGTGCACCCTCGCTGGGTCTGAGAGCAGGACCGCCGGCTGGGGGCGAACTCGAGCTCACTGGGCTCTGCACAGAGATCCAGGGGCTCACGCTACGGAACCAGCCGTGAGAGCCGGGCTGGGCTTGGTGCACTGCGATCGAGGCCGACTCGCATCCCACTTCGCGGCTCTCCGGTCCCGTCTGGTGCCGTCCCACTTCCCGGGATCATCTGCTATCATCTCCCCGCTGTCAGGAACCGCACAGAGAACAGCTCACGACACAGCACCCTGCGTTCACAGAGCGTCCGGTGCACACTCGGCCAAAAGCCCCGCATATTTATGGCAAACAGAATTCAAGACAGAAGACAACGCACGCGCCCTCTGTAGGGAACAGAAGGAAGGAAAGACCAGGTGTGGGGAGAGGAACAGGGCAGATGCGGGACAGGAAGAGCTTCCCACACGCCCCGCACTGCACGGGGTCTCGGCCCCGGGCGCCGGGCCTCGGCCTGGGCTGGGGAAGGGGTGGCGCTGAAGCCTCCTCTGACCACTCAGGCGGCCAGGCGGGGTGACAGGCGCCCACACAGATGTCACAACCAGGTGCTGGCAGCTGGGCAGGTGGCATCCTCGTCCCAGCGAAGGGGCTGCACTGAGAATCGTCACACCGCTGCCGGGCCACTGCCTCGGCTCTCTGTGCACGCTCAGTGACAAAAGCAGGGTGTGTCTGTGCGGCAGCGTGGAGTGGGTGGCGCCGGCCGGACCCCCATGCTGGGCACAGCCTGGGGAATTCATGTGGGCGAAGGGTCCCGCAGCGACGTCCAGCAGGCCACCCAGATCCAGGGAGAGACGCCGGAAGCGCCGGTGTCCACGGCAGCCTGGGTGTCTGTGGCCTCTGAGGCAGAGTCCCGGACTTTGCCATGGACTGGGCCAGGCCAGTCACGCAGTGACGCAGTGCGGCCAGCAAGTGGCGGTGGCGGGAGCACTTCGCGGAGGGCCGAGGTCTGTTCGTTCCGGGAAGGGACCCAGCACCCGGGCAGGCGCGTCCTCTCCAGCCCTTGGAGCCATGGACTGGGACCTCGGCTTCCACAGACATCAGGAGCCGCGCCGCGGGGTCCTGTCCCTCAGAGAGACGCCCAGGGTGACAGCCCGGCCTCGCTCACACCTAACTGAAGAGATGGTGCACAGCCGGTGCCAGCGACCCCAGCGGCTCCCTCTGGAGAGCCCAAGCGTGGTTTTCAGCTGTTCCTCTCTCTCCAGGGAGCAGCACGAGGAATGGAAGGTGGCACGGTTAGCTTCGTGTGCCAGCCCGACCGCAGATCGGTACCCAGTGGTTGGAACAAAACCCATCTAGCCAGACACGGTGCTGCCATCGTGGGTTCCCAGCTCCGCAGGAGGCTGAGGCAGGAGGACTGTTTGACCCCAGGAGTTCAAGTCCAGCGGGGCAAATCAAACGTGGGCTTCCGGGACGTCAGAGTGGGGCTCTAACTTCTCTGTGACCTGAGTTCTCTTCCCGCGTCAGAGGGGACCGCACAGGCAGGGCTGCGGGGATGCAGGTGCCAGCTTGGTTTTCCGAAATCAGCGTCTGCTCTGCTGAAACCACAGGCTCAGGGCCCTCGACCTAAGTGCTGGGATTAAAGGCGTGCACCACCATGCCCGGCTACCTTCACGCACTTTATCCGTCACCTCGCAGGCTGCGGGATGAGGCTTTCACCCGGGCGCCCGCCTTTACTTCCAAGCCTCCCGGCTGCACTAAGGAAGCCGCTCCTGGTGGTGATAGTGTGTTTCCCGGAAGTCAGGCTCACTGCCGGGCTGCGCCCAGCTCCTCCACTAGAGGGCGCAGGGAGGCTGTCCCAACTGCCGCAGGAGCCACCCACCTTAGAAGGGAATTGGGCTGCTGTGGTCTGCAGGGCCCCCGCGGCGGTTTCTGATGGGGGCTGCCCCTTCCCGGGCATGGCCAGGTGAGGTGCCCAGGGAAATACCCCAGTGTTCACATTTAACTGGGTTCTGTGTTTTGTGAGCCCCCCAGCCCCTCTGCAAAGCGCGTCCCCATGGCCCAGCTCTGGAGCAGCCCCAGGGGACAGCTGTCCTTGCCCTCAGCCCTCCCGGCGCAAAGCAGTGGGTCTCACCCGTGGGCTCAGGTACTCTCCGCCCTCATTTCTGCACGCCTACCAGGATTTGCTTTTTAGTTCTGCATTTTAAGATCGCACAGATTTGCAAGTGGTCGATGCGTTTTCGGGGGGAAGCCCAGCGCCCTCTTCCTACAGCCAGCCTGCTGTGTCCCCCTTAGGCAACCAAATCAAACCAAACAACCTCGTCTGCCGTTCCTCCCCGGCTGCCCTGAGGACCCCGCTGACCTGGCATGATGGTCTTCCTGCACTCCTGGCAGCGAGACGAGTACTCGTTAGAGTAGCAGTCGGTGCACAGCAGCTGCTCCTCCTTGGCGGCGAAAGGCTTGTCCACCAGCGAGCCTCGGCACTGCGAGCAGCGGAAGCAGCCCTGGTGCCAGTGCCGCTCCTTGTAGGACAGGTCCTGCGGGGAGATGCGTGCGGGGCTCAGGGGCGGGGACTCGGGTGGGGGTACGGATGCCACGGGCACCGAGCAGAGCGGGAGAACCAGGAGCAAGGGCCACGTGGACTCACGCCGCCCTTGGCTTTGCCCAGGGTCCTGAGTGCTCTTTGCCTATCTGTCTTTTTAAAATGACAGGCAGCATTTTGAAAGAACCAGTATGAAACCCAGCCGCTTCTCCATCCTGCGTCTCCTCGGAAACACTGTTTCTCTGTGGCCATCATTCTTTGAGTTCCCAGCCATGACCCAGACCCACACCCTTTGTTAATGCACAGGTGCAGAGCTGCAGGCCCCTCACGTCCAGGACGTCCGGGGGAGGGAGCTGCCCATGCAGATGGCCACCAAGAACAGCGTCCCCAAGGCGGCCCTCCCACCCACGCTGGAGCCAAACTGCAGCTGTGCAGGGGGTGAGTGTGAAGACGGGACTCAGACTTGACTGCAAAGTCCTGAGACAGCTAAGCCTGGAACCCGCACTAAGGCGAGCAGCTCCCTTCTGCTAGGTCCTGCTGGGTGCACGTGTGCATGGATGTGTGCATGTGCTCACAGGTGTGTGCGTGTGTGCATGGATGTGTGCATGTGCTCACAGGTGTGTGCGTGTGTGCATGGATGTGTGCATGGATGTGTGCATGTGTGTGTGCATGGATGTGTGTGTGTTTCTGTGTTCGTATGCATGTGCGTTCCCAGAACCTCACAAGCCATCAGACTTTATGATCTCTTTGCACATTTTTGTCTTAGTTCCAGGAATTTTCCAAGGCCAGCATCTGGCCACCTTGAACACAGTCGTTGTGGTGGCACTGAGGAGGCCTGTGGGCTCTCTGAGGTGGACGCTGCCTCTTGGGACGGGGACAGGGACAGGGACAGCTGGGTGGATGCGTGGGGTTGGGGAGCAGGGCCCAACTGTCTTTGGCATTTTTACCTTTCAGTATTTTCAGAAGTCTGGGAGGAAAACCACCTGTCGTCCTCAGGATTCTAAAGTGTGCAATCGGAGAGCCCACCACTGTGACCCTGGTGAGCGCCCAGAAACTGCGGGTCTGGGGCACAAACACCCCACTGTCACTGCCGAGGAGGCCCTGCTCCACACACATGTCCTTCTTCAAGGGGAGAGTGGAGCAACCATGACTGACCATGCAGCGAGTCCCGGGCCAGCGGACCCTACCACCCAGCGCGGGGAAGTCCCAAAGCCCACCCTCTGACAGGCTGCGAGCTCAGATCCTTTCCCAGAGCTGTTTTACAGCACAGCAGCTGAAATCCTGGCCAGGCCTGTGCTGTGATTTTCTTTTTAAAAAAAAACAGTGCATCCTATACCTACTCTCTGGGGGGCTGAGGCTGGAAGATCTCAACCTTGAGCCTAGTCTGGGTAACTTAGCAATTTAGCAGCAAGATTCTGTCTCAAAAAAAAAAAAAAAAAAAA
>RJWM01003092.1:0-32295 GCA_004363535.1 Dasyprocta punctata | reverse complement strand
AAAGCCGTCCACCAAGAACTGGGCGCGGCCTACTGGGGATGAGTTTGGGTTTCTAACCACACTGTCACCGTGCAGTGCTGCTGTGGAATAAATGCATTTAGCAGTCTAATTTTGTATAAAAAACAGACAGTTCCTTAAAGGATTACAAATGGAATTTCCATGTGACACAGCAACTCCCCCCGAGCTGAGGCCCAGCAGCGGAAGCCCTGTCTGCACCCCGCTCACCGCGGTGGGGTTCCTGGGGCCGCACGCAGACCCACCCCAGGGTCCCTGATGGATGCTGTGGGTTTGCACAGCCTTAGAAAGGGAGGATCCTGTCACCCACCGCAATGCAGGAGCCGCTCACCAAAGGGCCCAGGCTCACCGTGTGGCCTGAGGGCGTGAGGTGGCGGGCAGCGGGAGGAGGGCGGTGCAGACAGAGGTGTGGGGGGGGCAGGGGGTGCTAGGCGTGGGTGGGGGCCATGGCTGCCCGCGAGGCCAGGAGCTGTGCCCTCCCCCGGGCGGGACTGAGGGGTGGAGAGGGGCTCTGTGTCACCAAGACCTCACCGTCTGCTCTGCTCTGCTCTGCCCTGAGAAGACACAGCAGGCCGAAGCCCTGGCGGGCGTGAGCTGGGTGCGGCTGCTCCCGCAGGGAGCCAGCGTGGGCTGCTCAGTAGCCGGAGTCACCACAGGACAGGGAGGGCGGTCAGAGCCTCTCCCCGCCCAGGACTGTGTCACAGCGTGGCCGCAGCCCCAGTGTCCTGAGGAGGGGTACGTGTGCGCATGGGACTGGGTGGCCGTCTGCGGCCCGGCTCATCCCCTGGGTCCCTCCCGGAGTGACCCGATCCACTCGGTGACCCACGTGTACCCCGGTGGCCTGAGAAACCCCGCACCGCGCCCTCTCCACAGCTCCCTGGAGCGAGGGCCAGTGTGGTGCCCACTCCCCATGTCCCCCAGCCCCTCTGCACACTGGAGCCTTCCTGCCTGGAGGCGTCCACGTCCAGCGGCATTAACTCGAGGATGTCTGATAATTCGTGAAAACTCCCAGAAGCTGTTTCCCTGCAGATGAACAGAGCCCTGACTGTGGTGTTCCCGCTGCGTTACAAACAAAACACCCCTGAAACAGGTCGGCCGAGCCGGGCGGTGCGGACAGAACCAGCCCACAGCCTGCTCCAGCCAGCACTGGCAGGGGTTTTCCTTGAGTGTTGGGAACTGAACTCAGGACCTTCCCGCTGAGCTGTGTCCTCAGCTATTTCTTTTTATTTTTAATTTTGAGATGGAGTTTCCTCAAGTCCCTAAATTGCCCAGGCTGGGCTGGAAGCTGTGATCCTCCTGCCTCCGCCGCCCAGAGTGCTGGTATCATAGGCTACCACGCCCAGCTTGGAGATGAAAGCAACCTTCCTGGGCCCTCTGCAGGTGGGGGACCAGAGAGCCTGCACCCCACATGTCTTGAGCACAGAACCAAATGCCTTTGGGTTTCTCCTGGGGTTAATCTCAGGGCCGTGAGCGGGGACCCCTCTGCCGAGGCTGGCTGCAAGGCTGGGCAAGTCAGGACCTCTGGACCGCAGTCTCCGCGCCGCCTGCGGGCCGTGACCGTGGCATGAGGTGGCGCAGTCACTGGCTTCTCCATACGATGGAGAGAGAACGCCGCTGCGCGCAGGGCCAGCAGGATTTCGATGCTGCGGTGGGGACATCTCCGGCGTCTTGATGCCTGAGATGACGAGCAGTGGGCTCAGCCCCGATGCCAGCTCTGGAGCCGCGGATGGCGTCCCTGTCCTCATGGTCCTGTGCCCCTCGCAGCAGCACCACAGGGGCACACGGGGGCTGGGGCCTCTCCCGCGGCACCGCACGGTTTGCACCCGGGGACGTGCGCGGCCTGAGCCCAGGGTTTGTGGAAATCGCCGGCTTGCTAAGCGCACACGACCCCAGAGTGACCCACCAGCTTCTCTTTTCTTTAGTTTCTTGAACTTTTGAAGCCCAGAACGTAGGTGGATCCAAAGAAAATCTGTAACCAGCCCCCAAAAGTATTTTGTTACTATCAGCACACGTCTGAGAAAAATTTCAGGAAGGGTGCAAGGTCCGGGGATCGCAAGCCCGCACTCCGGGGCCTCTTCTCAGCCCGACCCCGGCCGCCCCGAGCAGCGAGCGCCTCTGCCCTCGAGGCCCGGCAGCTCTTCCTGCGGGGCAGCGGCACAGAAAGGAGCGGGGCGGTCGGGACGCCGCACAGGAGCAGCCCCCAAATACACGACGCTCACTCAGGGGACAGGACGGGCTCTCCTCTCACCCGTCTCACAACAGTCAGCGGCACCCTGAAAATCTGCCCGGTTCCCACAGGTTTGCCAGGATTTGGACATGATCCACATGAATGTGTCCTTCAGGGGACAGCGGAATGAGGCCATGGTGGCCGGCGGCTGTGCTACTGTAAGCAGAGATGGTGGCCACCGCGCCCACCAGTCAGCTCTTCGCCCCAGCGCTCGCTGGCTGGATTTTTGGCCCTACTTCCTTTTTTTTTTTTTTTTTTTTTTTTTGCGGCACCAGGAATCAAACTCACAGCCTTGCGCCTGCCAGGGCAGGCGCTTAAGCCACTGAGCCAAACTCCCGGCCCTGGTTTCTTGAGGCAGGGTCGCACTATGTAGTTCAGGCCGGCCTTATGCTCGCGTTGTTGCCCAAGCCGGCCTCGAACTCACAACGCTCCGCCTACCTCAGCCTCCGGAGTGCTGGGATTAAAGGCGTGCGCCACCACGCCCGGCTCCGGCCCTACTTCCTGAAATAACAGGAACGCTCTTTCTGTCATTGCTTCCTCCAAAATGTCAACGGCATGACCACATCTGAAAGTCAGGAAAGCCAACGCAGTCTCCTCAAGCTCCCTGAAGGGCAAGGTCTAACTGCAAACCTCCATCTCCTTTAGTTCCAAAATGCACAAAAATCATGTGTGAACCCCACATATCTTGAAATGTGGATCTGGGTTGAAAAGTTCAGCCCAACGAACTCCTGACTTTTGTGGCCGGCAGCCTTGCGGATTTTGGCCCTGTGCGGTGGACTCTTGTTTATTTACTCATCAAATCTCCCCAGGGAGACGACCAGTTCTGGGGTCGTCCACCAAGGCGCGCAGGAGACAGGACAGGTGAGTTTCGTTTGGTTGTCACCCCGCCTGCTGCCCAGGATGGTCTGGCCCGCATGTCCGAAGTCTTCCTCTAAACGGCAGCTATGCTCTCCGAACGCCTCACACACTGAACTATTTCTTTTGCAGGTAAAGCTCTATAAAATACTGATGTCTTTCTCTGACAAGGGATTCATCCACCAACTGAACGTTTTTACTGTTGCTCCCACACTGGAAACCGATAGTGCGGGCGAGGCTTCCTGAGGGTGTGGGAGGAATTCTGAGAGAAGGGTGGCGTGCAGCTGCAGTCGGCAGGACGAGACTTCCCATCTCTGCACCACGGTGGGCACACGTTGGGCACAGAGGGGTCAGGGAGCCCCTCGGGTTCACACAGCGGAGGAGACACAGGCAGTCGGGCGTTTGAGTAAACGGAGAGACTGACGGTCCGGCTCTAGAAGGTCCCCCGAGGCCCAGATGTTGAAGGCGTGGCCCAGGGTGGCATGGCCTTGTGGGAGGTCCTGATGTCCTGGGCAGTGCCCTCAGTGGCTGGCAGGTAAGGAGGCCACAGACCTCAGGGCCCTGTGGGGACTCGGCCACCACTTGGTCTGAAAAGCTCCCCAAAGGCCTGTGCGCTGTGGGCTTGGTCCCAGCTTCGTGCTATGGCGGGGTGGGCCCGTGGGAGGGAGTCACGCGCCGGGGGTGCGTACACGCCAAGGAGCACAGGGCCCCAGCCCCTTCGGGTCAGTCTGTATCCTGCGCTCACCACCTGGGCCTCACCCAGCCCAAGAGCAGCAGAGCCAGCAGACCACTGACTGAATCCTTGGAAACCGTGACCCAAAGCTAACATTCCTTCCTGTAAGATGTGTACTTCAGGTGTCGGTCACAGTCGTGGAAGGCCGATTAACACGGAACCCTGCCTCAGTCACCTTCTCGTCACCAAGATGTAATACCCAACATGCACGATTTAAGGGAGGGGAGGTTTATGTCGGCTCATGGTTTTAGAGGTTGTAGCCCATGGCTGACTGGCTCCACGGCAGAAGTGGCACGCAGGAAGGGCCCGGTGGAGGGGAGCTGCCCACAGCTCGGCAGCCAGGAAGCAGAGAGAGGAGGAGGAGCCAGGGAGGGAGACGAACGCTCACAGTCTGTGCCCCGGTGACCGCCTCTTCCCCCCAGATCCCACCTCCCACAGCAAGGCAGCCGCGGCTCGGCCACGACCCAGGCCCCGTCCAGAAGCCTGGCCTCTGCACACGAGCAGGCTCGGGTCTGGATGGTCACAGGCCCAGGGCCACCTCCCTGGCCTTGGCTGGGCTAAGGACAGCCTGAGGACCCCAGGTCCGGCAGCAGGGACCAGCGTGGCCCTGCCACCCCACAGCGTGCCATGGGAAGCTGCGAATTCCTCAGGAGCCAGCCTGGCCCCCTCCTCACTGGGAAGAAAACAGCCCACTCATTCCCCGGAACCCTGGGGCTCAGTGTCCACTATCTGGGAGCCGCCCTTCGCCAATGTTTACTGAGCAGCACCTGCTCCCCGGTCGTCACCAGAAGGCAAATAGGCGGGACGGCAGGCCCTGGGAGGCGCCGGTGTTGGCCGGAGGGGACGGCCAGATAAGCGGGAAGGTGGCTCGGGACTGGGTCCCCCGTGTGCCAGGCCGGTGGGCAGAGACCGAGCCTGCAGGGAGGCGCAGGTGAGGCCACGGGCGGGGCTCCGTGGACAGGCCGGGGGGACACAGAGAACCCAGCTCGGGGCGCGGAGGCAGCGCAGCGGGTACCTTGCAGTCGCAGCCGATGAGCTTGCCACACTCCTCGCAGGTGTTGGCGTAGAGCTCCTCGAAGCAGGCCACGCAGTGCGGGCTCTCCCCCCGCAGCACGTACTTCTTGCCGAAGAGGGATTCGCCGCAGTGGTGGCAGTCGAAGCGCTCCGTCATGGTGACGACGGCCTCCCAGCGACCTGGGGAGAAGAGGAAGCCGGGGCTTGTGGCACACGGCACAACTCCTTCCCGGGAGTCCCTGGGGCTCACCCTCATGGCGCCCGATTCTCGGGGCCCCTTCCCCTCCCCCATGGGCGGGGGGCACCCTGGGGTCTCAGTGCCCTCCCCGCCTCTCGTGGCGCCCACTGTGGCATGCAGTAGCCTGGCTGTGCGCGACTTCCGACACGGGGCGCAGCCTGCTCTTTCCCGCTCTCTACCCCGAAATAGAAAGGCAGCATAGAAACAATATGTCCACGTCTATAAAAAGATTTTCCATGAGCTCCTTTATGATTCATGCGTGGGGATGGGAGGAAGGCGCAGGCGAGGCGGGGACGCTGACGCAGGACATCTGCCCTCGGATGCCAAGGGAGTGGCGACCTTGACACGACCTTGCGTGGGGCAGCGCCACCTGCCCTCGCACAAGGGACGCCGCCCAGGGCCCGTGAGGAGAGTCACTCCTCTCAGACGAAGAGATCGTTACGCTTCAGCTGCCCGGGCGCCCTGGGAGCAGGAGGGTGAGAACAACTCACTTCCCAACACCTGGACTCTGACTGGCCCAGGACTCCGAGGCTACGGTCAGTGGAGCTCAGGTCACTCTTATACCTGCACAAAAGGGGCAGGATGGAGTCCCGGGGCATACGCCACACCGTCAGGGCTGAGGACGGCGTGCTGGACAGAGGGACGCTCTGCGTGGCCCCTGCCTCCTCCCTATGAAGAACTACCCGAGCGCAACATGTCCCCCACGGGCATAGACCAGCGTCTCAGGACACTGGAGACACAGTTGATTTGCTTTTGGGGTACTCTCTTAAGTGGCAATAATTAATTTGCAGAGTTAAAAGTTTCTCCAGCTGTTAAGCAGGCCTGCTGGTTGGCTCTGTAACCCGCGCCACTATTTCACAAACTCAGTTCGATTTCCAGTCACCACAAACCATTTGCGGGTGAAATCCCAGAATTAGACTCTCTGAGGCAAGCGAAATACTGCTGCCTGGCTTGGGTTACAGTGAATTTGTTTATTAATTTTATCCTCCGTGCACCCAAGGTCCCGGCAGCTGTAAGCAGAGACACGAATGTCTTCCAAGCAGCCAGGCTGGGCCAGCTCCGTGTTTAGAGAATAATTTTGCTCCAGGAGCGTGAAGCACGCAGCTGGACCATGTGGCGAGGCCCCTCCCCCTAAGCCGCTCCTCCCGGGGTTGAAGAAAACATCGTCTGGGCATTCCCGAGACAACATCTCATGCGAGGCCCAGGAAAACCCGGCCAGTGCGGGTCCACGCTCTCCAGGGACTCCTCCTTCACCGACCGGAAGGCGCCTGTCATTTACTCTGTCCCTGCTGAGAACTGTCCTTCCGACCCTCGCGTCTTCCGATACAGGCCGCTGTGTAGGTGTGGAGCCAGGGG
Organism: Dasyprocta punctata; assembly: GCA_004363535.1. Taxonomy (NCBI): domain Eukaryota; kingdom Metazoa; phylum Chordata; class Mammalia; order Rodentia; family Dasyproctidae; genus Dasyprocta; species Dasyprocta punctata. The sequence goes on along the minus strand of RJWM01003092.1, from coordinate 25,857 downwards.
CTTCCTGCCTGCTGCGGGCACACAGGAGACAAGCGGTGCGGGTGCACGCAGAGAGAACTAACTGTAAATCACGGCTGTGCAAAGCCGCGAGGAGCGCGCAGGATGAACCGGAGCCACCACCCCGGCAGGGGCGGGGAGGGCCGAGCCCGGGAATGGGAGCCCAAGGGTGGGCTCTCCAGAGCACTCCCGCGGCCTGCAGCTCTGCAGGGCGACCTCCGGTCCACGTGGACACCTGGTGCCCTGCACGCCTGGGCCTGCGCGGTCCCTGTGGAGCCCAGGTCTGGGTCCGGAGCACGCGGTGCTGCTCCCCTCTGCGGTGCTCACAGGAGCCAGATGTGATGCGTGGGCTCCACCTCCTGACTCCGCTGCCCCGTGCAGAGCAAAACACAGAAGTGTCACCTCAGGGGACAGGCAGGGCGGGCTCTGCCTGAGCACACGAGGCCATCCTGGGCCGCACGCTGTCCTTGCTGACCCCGACTCCCCCGGGGACGGGCTGGAGAACGCCCCTGGCCCCCGAGGGCCACTCTCTGCCGTGCTCCTGTCTCCTCCAAGAGGCCACCACTGCTCGTCTGCAGGGCGGGGCGTACGGGCGCCCACCAGAACCCGGGCAAACGGCAGCAGTGCCACCTCCTGAGGCTGCCTGAGGGTTTCCAGCAGCCTAGAGTGCAAAGCCAAGTCCGGAAAGCTCGGAGGACCTCAGGAGGACCGAGGGGCACGGGCTCCCCAACACGAGGTGCTGCTGTCAGGGCCACTCTGCGTCAGTCCTCCAACAGAGGCGGACACCGTGGCGCTGGGCTTCCTGGTCCGGCGTGCGTGGTCCACTGACCCTGTCCGGGCTCTGTCCCTGCCTTGCTGCGGGCCGGGGCGTGGCCACCCCGCTGTTCTGTGGCACAGAGGATTCAGCAAGGGCGTCCAGGGAGACGCCCGACCCCGGCAGGACCATGGCTCATGACTCTACCAAACCAAGCAAAACCCAAGGACAGCGAGCTGGGGTCCACAGCCCTGCCCAGGGTTCAGGTGTCTTCAATGCCGGCCCTCGCTGGCTGTGCACCCTGGGTGCTTGGGAGCCAGGACGGAGGACAGGCTGGAGCGGGGACCAAGCTGGCCGCCCTGGGTGAGCCGGAGGAGCAGGGTCGGGCTCAGCTCTCTCGGCTTCTTTCAGGAAACCAAGGGGCAACGACACCCAGGGCTCCACTAATACTAAAAATAAACAACACCACCAGGCATGGGGGTGCACACCTGTAATCTCAGCACTCAGGAGGCTGAGGCAGGAGGAATGCTGCGAGTTCGAGGTCGGCCTGGGCTACACAAAGCAACCCTGTCTCAAAAAAACCAAAAAATTTAATAAAAAGCAAAAAGACACATGTGGATGAAGCAGGGGTTGGTGGGCAGGCTGCCTCCTCGCGTCCCCCTGGCCCAGGGAGCCCCAGGCCTGCCCTTCGCAGCAGGAACCTGGCCGGGGCATCTCCCACTCAGGCCAGGTAGCCACCTGCTCTCACCCGGCCCCAGCCCTGCTTCCTCCAGGCCTCTGACACGCCCACTTCCGGAAGAGAAGCCTCGACGTCCTGAGCTCTTTCTGCACAGCTGCAGACCCAGCCCATCAGTCTGTCCCAGACAGAGCCAGCCCTGCAGGGCCCCTGTGCAGGCGGCAGTCACTGGAGCCCACGCGGCTCTTCTTCCTATCAGAGGAACAGCGCCTCACTACCCCGTGCCACATGGACCCCGTGTCCCTCCAGCCCTCAGCACTGGGCAGGTGGGCGGTCCCTGTCACCAAGCCCTGGCCAGCAGGTGACGCCCGCCGGGGGCTGCCTGAGGACTTGCAGAAAGAATGAAGAAAGGAAAAGACGGGTGGGCGGGTGCGAACAGCCCCAGCTGCAAACCCAGGGGCGAAATCAAGCTGGAAAACGTGGACCATTCCACACGCACAGCCCACTGAGCACTGGCCGCTCAAAGACCAACGTGGTCTGGCCCCGGTGCCACCGAGACCTCCCGCCCTCCCGCAGCCCTCTGTGCAACAAGCTGCTGGCCACACAGTGGGAGAACTCTGACCCCCCGCGGGAACACACAACCGAGCAGTCCACCACGTGGCCTGGTGGAAGCAGCAGCCAGGAGGGGCTCCTGAGGCTGGAGGGGGGTGTAGACCCCACCTGAGCCCTGGTCTGCAGGGCCCCCCCCTGCCCTCCCACCCGCAGCCGTAGGCCCGGGCCCCACACCAGGATGGAGCAGGCAGAGGCCAGCCCTTCGCCGCCTGCGGTGGGTGTGGTGCAGCTCCCTGCCTCGCCCCAGCTCTGGTTACTCCCTGGACGGCTCCTTTGGTGGAAATTCCAGGGAAAGGCAGAGGGCGCTGGCACAGGGGTGCTGTGGTTAAAAATAGAACAGCATGAGGGCGCAGTGCTTGCCCAGCACGTGTCGGGCTCTGGGTTTGATCCCCAGCATTAAAACAGAAGATTAAAAACAAAAGCTGTCCCGAGTCCACTCGAAATCACTTTCTGGATTGTTGGACTGCAAAGAATTTCCGATTCTGAAGTACAAGATTGAACACCTGACACCTGCGTGCTTATCACAGGACCCCTCAAGGCTTTGCTGGACGCCCTGGTGAGTGGGGCGGGGCGAGGCTGCGGGAGAGTGCCATGCACACTGCAGCTTTCCAAAACTAAAAACCACCTCACAGCCAGGCGTGGGGTACACGCCTGTAATGCCAGCTTCGGAGGCCGAGGCAGGAGGATCGCTGTGACTTCAAGGTCAGCCTGACTACATAGTGAGAGCCTGTCTCAAACAAACAGACAATAACAACAAAAAAGAGATGAAAACTGCTTTGGCTGCTCTATGGCAGTGTTAAAACATGCTGCGGCGGACAAGGCTTCCACAAGGAAAACTGCTGTCTCCTGAGTTATCCTGTGAATGCCAAAGAACAAAAGACCCAGAAAAACAAATGTCAAATTCCTGATCTGAATCCCATGAACACAAGAACACTTGTTTTCTGATGTGCTTGGAACTTTCTGGTCCACCCAGGGGACTGCACTGAGCACCCTGGCTGTGGCAGAAAGGGCTCCGGCCTGGCTCTAGCTCCGAAGACCCAAAGTCACTGTCTTGCCCTTTGATGTCAAACACACCAGTTCGGCAGGCTGAGACCACCCAGAGGTGCAGGCCAGGATGGCGAGCGGCCAGGCCCACAGGTCACACCGGCCTGGGGATGGGGACACAGCCCGTGCCACCAGCCAGGGCCACCTGCCCGCCCCCACGGGTCCCCCTGCCCCCACAGGCAGCAAGCTTGCACTCCCTCTGCCTGGCATGGCCAGGCTGGCCTTTCCCTGTAACACTCCCCTGGACCCCTGAACCGCTGGCTTGTGATGCACTAGAGCCAGGCATGCACACCCCAGCAACGTGGGCTTGTACGCTGCTTCCTCACACTTGCCCACGGAGGCCACGTCCTGTGGGCTCTGAGCTGGACCATCAAACACAGCTCTGTCCTCTCTTGGACCCACAAACCCAGTATCTGGGGCTCCAAGGACTGCGGAGCGTGAGTGCTGGTCCCATCCACACAGGGCAGTGCCTTCTCTCTCCGCTGCAGACCCAGCAGGCCTCGCCCAGTGCCAGGAGCCCAGCGGACTTCTCCAGGCCCCCGGTGACATCGGGCAGCACAGGTACGGATTGTGGAGTCGCGGGACGGGGGTGACCACACTCGATGACCTAATTCAGAGGACCCTCGGGAGCTGGGCTGGGGTGAGAGGCCGGGTGCCGCCCAGGCCTCTCGGGACCTCAGGATTCACACCTTGTGAGCCAGTGACAGAGGCAGAGCTCTTGGACCCTAAGCACCTCAGTCCAGTGTGGCAGCTCCTGGGAGTCGCGGTCAGACAAGCAGACGCAAGTGTGGCGCCCACTGTGGAGCGGGGTTCTCATGCGTGGCCACCAGGAAGCAGAAACTGTTTCCACAGACTGTGTCTAAGCTGGAGGCGGAGAAAATCTCCTTTCAGCACAGATGGCCCCCGGGAGACTGCGCTACAGGACAGCGCCCACGGCTGCGGAGGCTGGGGCAGGGGCTCGGCAGGGCTCGCCTTTCAACTCACTGCTTCCAACTCGTGCTGGGTGTACTGCACTGTGACCCACTGTGTGCTGAGGACACCGGCAGGCTGTGGGCCCAGGAGAGATGATGCCACCCAGCCCAGCCCCAAGGCCGGGAAGGGCCGATGCCCGGGCTCCGGTACCCGGAGTGGGGAGGGAGTCCCCGTGTCGCAGCCTTTCTGTTCTACCCGGCGCATGGGCACAGGACACAGGTCTCTCACAGGGCTGCGGCCGGCCCGGCAGGATGCCAACCCCCTCCAGGAACTCCCCAGGGACACGCCCCAGACGACGCTTGGCTGACTGTCTGGGCACCTCCGGGCCCTGTCCGGGTGACTCACCCCAGGAGCTGAACTTGAAATCCACGACTTGGGGTGGTGGAAGAAATTCCCTGGACTCGCCCCAAAGTCAACAGGCCAGGCCCACCCACTGGAAGACCAGCTCTCCGTGGCTGGAGGAAGCAGAGGATGCGGCCTCAGCTCTGTGCTACCTGAGTGGGCACCTGGTAAACACGGCTGGGGAGAAATTCTCACATAAAACCACGCCGAAGGGTCCGGTGGCTAACACTGCTCTCTCAGGCCTCGGGAACTGCGCGCTCTCGGCCGCTGAGACCCCAGGGGGCTGCGGCAGGCTGACTCCGCAGAGGGAGAGGCCGGTGAGGCCCCTGCTTCTGGGGTCCCGGGGCACGCGGCTGGACCGCATGACTGATGGCGGGAACGCTGCAGGGCGAGGTCACACTAGCGAACCAGAGGCAGAGAGTGACCAGAGGCAGAGAGTGACCAGAGGCACGGCCCGCCCCCCGCAGAGACCGGAAGCAGTCTTCGGGCAGGGTGGGGAAGAGGCCGGGCCACTGAGGGTCACTGGTGCCTGGGTTCTCAAATCCCGCAACACGACACCGGGTTTCACAGCCGGGTCCCGAGCAGCAGGCCGCACAGGCCCCGAGGAGACGCTGGGCTGTCTGTGGGCCATCGGACAGCGCTCAGGGCCGCCCCACACCAGGAACCTTGAGCAAGCTCCTTTGGCCTCTCTGTGCCTCAGTTTCTCTGTCTGTAAAAGTGAGGCTGTTGAATATGCATAACTGCTATGATGTGCAGCTTCTAAGCTGCCCAGCCATAGAGGCAGGGTCACGGACCCTGTGTCCCACTGCGGAAACTGAGGCACCGAGGCCAGGCAGGTCAAGGGACCCAGAGGCATCTGTGAGTCGGAGCTGAACAGTGGGCGGCAGGCCTGGGGGTGCTGGTGGCAGGGCCAGCGCCAGGCCTTGTCATCGGGCTGTCACAGAAGTGCATCTCAGAGCGGGTGGGAAGCCAAGCGCCATGGAAACCCAATTCCACCTATTCACGCATGGTCCTTAAAACGTGCAGTGAGCTCAACCTGAAAACTCGAGAATTTCTTTTTCTACGAACGCACAGAATGAGATGTTTTTCTTTGTGTCTGGTTGCATGGGCTTCTAGCTGTTGGCTAGGAACTTCTGTGCATCTAAGGCTTCTTGCAAATGTCTCTGGCCCAAGTCATTTTCAGGATGCCCCCAAAAAGCACCTCCCGCTAGTAAGTGGTTGGAAAACACACCTAAGCAGCAGCGGCCCGAAAGCGAAAGCGTGAGAAGCACTTGGGCCAGCGTTTTCAAGACAGCTCTGGTTATACGCCCAAACTGTGAATCACTGCTTCCCCGAACCCCTGTAAGACAGCGCCTGCTGTAACCTGGCCGCAGACACAGCCGTGCTCCAGGGAAAGGGTTAGACCAGCGGAAGAAGCCACCGAAGGACCCACCAGGCATTGGGAAGGAAACCGATCGACTCTTCATTTAAAACCAGGAACAGTTAACAGTTCTTCCCACAGTTTAAGCCATGCTAAGACATCATACATCTGAGCTCAACCTAACCATCAGACTTTCTTCTAAACTAAACCAAAGGTTTTCACCTGGTGGCTTGGATTTTCAATTCCTGAAACAGTCAGGTTTCCGGGTCACTCCCTGCAGAAGGGGAGCTGGCACCTGCGAAGGCCCCTGCTAGGGCAGTCCCTTCTCAGTCCTGCCGGGAGGGGGGCCCTGGGGCCCCTCCCCAGCAGCGTCCGCTGGTTCTGCTTGCCCAAGGGTGGCTCGGCCCCTTCCGCACCGGGGCGGGGACCCACCTGGCTAGAAGGCCTCTGCTGTCCCCGTCTGGGGATGGGTAGGTTTCTGGGGCTCCCGTGCCCGTGACCCCCCCCACTCCATGCCTGGTTCGGTTCCCGGTCCCGGGTTCCCCTCCGGGCGCTGATCCGAGCCCGGCACGGCCCCGGCCCCTCTCCAGGGTCCCTCCCTCCGGCTGGGGAGGGCGCGGGCCCGCGGTCCCGGCCCCCTGCCCTACGCCCCGGCCCCTTGGTACTCACGCCGGCTCGGGAGGCGGCTGGCGGCGGCGCGGGCTGACGGTGCGGAGTGGGACTGCGCCGCTCCAGCCCGGCGTCGTTTGACCAAATAAGGAGCCGCGGCCGGGCGGGGCGGGCTGGGGGCCGGGCGGGGCGGGGCTGCGCGCAGGGCCCGGCCTCCCCATGCTTTGTTTCCCGGCGCGCGTCGCCCCCGTGAGCTCGCGTCCCTTCCGTACCCCGCAGACGCCCGCGCGCAGGCCCGGGGACGGGCAGGGCAGGGCCGGACCGGGGAGCAGCTCGGCGGGGCGCAGGCGTCGTCCGGGTCCCAGCGCGCCGGGGCGTCGTGATCAGGGCCACGTGCGCGCGAGAAAGGCGGGGGCGCGCGTGTGGTTCGGACCCCCGGAGTGGGGGGTCGCCCGGCAGCGCTCCTCCAGGGAAGGCGGCCGGCTTCCGGCTGCTACCCGGTGTCGAAGTGTCAGCACCTCAGCTACTGAGTACTGAGGAGCTGGCCGGGGCCCCTGCGAGCCCCACCTCTGATCGAGCAGATTATCGCCCCTTTTTATGGTGAGGAAATTGCGCTCCGATTTGTCCTAGGCAGCAAGGTGGCCGCGCAGCAGTTGAGATGTGCACCAGGGCCCCCTCTACGGGGCCATGCTAGGATCTTACAGGACTAGAAATGCCACACCGATCAGACAGCTAGCCTTGCTGCAGACGGGAGCCTAGAGCCGGGGGGATGTGGGCATCCCCAGCCCCCCAACCCACCTCCTGGCCCCTGAGCTGAGGACCCAAGGGTCCTGCTCCTCCTGAGTCCTGGACAGGGCAGGCCAGGACCTAGAGACCCAGAGCTGCCGTGCTGCGCCCGGCCGAAGGCCCACGCTCTGCACATTTGCTGCCCATCAGCAGACTGCAGACTGAACCTCTCTGCCCGGAGAGCCCTGAGCTTCAGTCTTAGAAACAGCTACAAAATGATGAAGTGTTCTGCTGTTCGCACCCTTTCTGGTTTCTTTCATCTTTCTTTGGTTCAGAGTTGTGTGCTCTTTTCATTTACTTTTTATTAATATAGTTATTGAATGTTATGGTTTCCTCCTGATGACCGCATTGTCTGTGTCGGAGGCACTGGTACCGTTGTGCTTTCCTTACTACCAAGAAATCCCACAGCTCAGGTGTGTGCTTCCCTTTTAACCTTGGGAATATTTTACGTGACTGTGGGCCAAGTCCAGTGTCTGGAAACAAGTGCCCAGTTTCAGCAGCAACACTGCGAGGAGAAAAAGAGGAGAAATAGAGCGAGGCGCCCTGAGATTCAAAAAAAGAAGTAGAAGTATCTGCGATGTATGGATCTCACTTGGTTCTGATCAAAGGACAAACTACTTACAGATAAATATTTAGGAGACAAACTGGAAAATGTGACATTGACAGGATTTGATGGCATGATAAATGATTATTTTAGGCATCGTTAATGAAATCAAGCACATATTTTTCCTTTCTTATTTTAAGCTTTTCCTTTTCAGGAACAGTGCCAAGGTATTTATGAGTGGATAACGTTGTATCTGGGGTTGATTCAAAATAAACTCGGGGTGGGGAGGATATGGGCATGCAGGACAGGGTCAGGAGAGCTGATTGACTGCAGCTTGAGGATGATATCGGGGATCCTTAAACTGCTGTCTCTCCTGCAATGCTTGAGAGACGAGAAGAGTCTTTAAATCACAAACACACGCACACACCCCAGTGCCCTTCCCAGCGTCTACCCCAACAGCAGCTTCCCTGCGGAGGTAGTTCACGCACAGTGATGGGCGGCCAGCAGCCTCCCCGTGGAACTGTTCCTAACAGCAAAACCTGGTGCCGTGTTAGACTTGACGCAGGACGTGAAGCTGTTGAAAAGAAGGAGGTAGGTCTGTTTCCTGATGGGGTAATCTTCGAGATAGAACAACTGAGAAAAAGCACGAGAGCACTTCATAGAGTGTGTCCGACCCCCTGTGTCCATAAAGAGAGAGGGGGGCGAAGCGGCACAGACTCAGCAGCCCCTGCCGCTGGGAAGAGCTGGTGGCTGGGAGCGGGGAGGGGAGGAAGGGTTTTGTACACACTGAGTACACGTGTGTGTGCACACGCACATGTGTATGAGACTTTTGATTTCTGTGCAGCTCTCCCCCACTCCAAAAATAAAAATATTTGAAAAATAAAAGTAACACATGCTCCTTGAAGAAAACTAGGACATAAATTCATTAGGCTGAGATCAATGGAGAGTTACGGGAGGTTTGCTCGAGCCGGAAGGCGGAGAAACGCAACGTCACACGTGCTCGGGTGAACATCACAGGCTGCGTCCCGATGAGTCTGCCCGGGGGAGCGTGTTGAAAAGCTCCGTCCTGCACATGCGGGCCGACCAGGACCCCCTGTGATGGGCCGCACGCAGTCCGGGCCAAGGGAATACAGGCACCCAGGGCGCGGGCAGAACCCGCAGCAGGAGAGCCCTCGGGTCTTTCATTTTGCGATTGTTCGGCAGCACCGCAGAGGAGGGTTTTTGAAAGACTACTTTACTTGATCACCGAGTCAGGCCTGGATCTAAGTGCCTGTCCCACCCCAGCAGCTCTGTGACCTCAGGTGACCCCACGCCTCCCTGGCCCTCAGTCTGTTTGTCTGTAAAATGGCCCCAGGCCACAGCCTTCCTAAAGCAGTAGTGCAGATCTCCAGAACTGATGCATGGAACCATTCCGCCCCGGCAGCACAGTCCTGGGCTCACACTGGGTCCCCAGCACATGTTTGCTGTGATCCAAGGGGAAGGGAGAAAGGATTCTCAGATGGGAGGGAACGAGACTCCGCTTGACCACAGTTTAGGTCCTGTTCTGAAGAGAATAGTCACCTCCAGACAGGCTTGAACCCTAGGCTCTGGATAAAAGGTTGGTTCAGAGGAGGGGAAAGTTGAGAAACACTTTCCTGAGCAATGGGACGGCAACGTGGACAGGTCAGCAGGGGTTTTCTCGTCTCTTCCTGTGCTTCAGTAACTCCTTCACTGAGCTCTCTGTGTCTCTTACACACATGGCGCACGTGCGGGCCGCCTTCGGGCCACACAGCTGGGCTCAGGAGAGACTGGAGGACCCTCCTGGTGGTAGCCAGATTCTCAAAGCCTGGTGCGGCCAAGCTGCGGAGGCCCTGACACTGTCAGGAACGCCTGTGCTCCCCGCTCTCCAGGACACTGAAGCAGGAGAATTCCAAAGTCCAGTCCAGCTCGGGCAACGCAGCAACCTAACAAGACCCCGTCTCAAAATAAAAACGTACAACAAAAGGGCTGGGGATGTAGCTTGGTGTGGAGATCCGAGTCCAGCTCCCACACTGCACACAAAAAAAGAGGGGCACTTTCGGAGGCCTGGGGGTGTTCTCGATGGCGGAGTAAATACCCCCGGGGGCTGCTGACTGGGCCTCCGTAGTTTACCAGGAGCCTGAGGGGAAGGTCGGTTTCTGGGGCCTGACAGAAGAATGCAGACTCGGTCCCGGAATGTGAAACTCCAGCGCGGATCTGCCTTTCCGCCCTCCTCCCACGGGCGCTCGCGGTGGGTCCGGGAAGCTTCGGCCTGCGCTGAGCGGCCGGCTGCTGGAATCTCACTTCCTTGGCCTCTGCAGTGTGCTGGAGGCTGCTCCTGTGTTGGGGTTTGGTGAGGGCAGGGGCTCAGCCTGCCTACCCGAAGGTCCCCATCCGGGGACCAGAATGACCACATTGTCCCGGGAAGAAAGGGAACGCATGAAAACCGGAACCAGATGGGCCCTCTGCGTGGCTGCGTGAAGCCGAGAGCACTTTGGCCCCTTTAAGAAAGAGCACGGCCGAGCAGGTCCTCCTGGCGGGCAGGAAGCAGCGCCCAGCCGCCCCTGACTCAGAGCTAATTGCCCTTAATTGCTCACATGGTTGGAAGGTGAGTAAGTGTCTAAGACCACGAAAGCTGGGGCAGGGGAGAAAGCTGGGGCAGGGGAGAACGCCTCCAACCACACGGGCCGCCCCCAGGCTCCCCTGGGCCAGTGGCCAGCAGTCCCACTCGACCTTCTGAAAGCACTGTCTGCCTGAACCCCGCAGGAAGCATCCACAGAAAGCGATCCTGCAGGCTGGGCGCCTACGTGAGCACCCCGAGCTGTGTGAGGCCCCTGAGGCCTCCCCCGGTCACGGGAGGAGCCGGGTCTGGATGCCTCGGCCACTGCGAGATCTTGCTGGATCCCGGCTTCATTGCTCCGCCTGCCCCAAGACTCAGGCACGGCCGGCCTGACCTTTCTCCCTGCCCCTCCGCCTCTGCCAGGCTCTGGGTAGGAGGAAAAATGCCCAGTCCTTCCCTAACAGGCAGAGTACACACACACACACACACACACACACACACACGCGCGCGCGCGCACACACGCACACACTCCCATTTCATCACGCGCCTTTCCACAGCCGATTTCACGGAGGCAGAGTCGGAGTGGACCGCCTCAGAGCGCGTCTGCCTCAGGCCACACCCACAGCCAGCGGCTGACTCCGCGCTCCCCAGCAGCAGAGCCGCCGTGGCGCGCTGCTTCCCTGCAGGACGGGCTCTGCTTGGGCCCCACGGCCCCCCAGGCAGAGCTCTGACGCCACGGCTCTTCTCGGGTGCTGTGTGGGGCTGAACTCCCAGATGAAAGCTGCGTCTGAGGGAGGCCCTGAAAAGGGCATCTCATTTGAGGTTTTTTTTAACTGACGCATAAGAGTTGTGCACATTCTGAGATCCTTCTGTCTCTGAGCTGATCTCTTCGGGTGTAGCCGTTCACTCCTCTGCTTGCCTTTGTGCGCAGCGCTGCCCTCTGCTGTCGGTCGTCAATTCCCAGGTAAGAGCAGCATGACTTGCCCGGTCCCTCCTGCAGGAACTCCAGCAGTGTCTCTGCCATCTGCGAACACTTCTCCCTCTGGCCTCTGACGCTTCCCAGCATCCCCAGCCCAGGAGAGTTCCCAGCCCCACAGGTCCTCGGCACATTAATCACAGGTGCACTGAACTCCACGACTTTGTGCATCAGGGTTGTGACACTAAACATCACTGCAGTCCTTCTGCTGCGACCCGGTCATCAGCAGAGAGCCGCGGTGGCCCAGGCAGGAAGGACCCAGAACGCCGGTGGAGCTGTGTCCACTTCCTATCACTGTCAAACACTGGAGGTGACCTGCTGGTGCATCCTAGATCAGCTCTGCAGGCTCCAGCCAGGACTGCTAGGCCACGCTACTGCAGGTGGGTGTGAGACAGCTCCTAACAACGCCATAGGACAGAGCCGCTAACCTCCCGGGGGTGTGGCTCCCATGATCCCTCTCAAGGCCAACGACCTAAAGCCCTCCCATGAGGCCCCGCCTCATAACGGTTCCACCACCTCTTAGCAGCATCAGGCTGAGACCAGGCTTGTAACAAGGAGCTTCTGGGGTCCGCGTAAGATCCAGGTGCTAGAAGGCACAGTGCGTGTGCATGCAGGTGAGTCTCTTCTCCTTTGTGTCTCTACCTCACCTGTGGAACACAGGACACAGTCCGTTTCTACTTGCTTTTCAATGTTATTGCCAAGTATCAGGCCTTTCCCAGAGTCATTTTTGTGCCCACTTCCTGCGCAGAGCTCTGCCCCGATCCAGGAGAGCAGGCTGAGGACTCCCCGGGCGTCTTCCGGCTTCACCACAGCAAGGCTGACGGTTGAGGACTAGGATTTCATGTGTCCCACCTTCGGCAGCTCCCGGCAGAACTATCTGCCAAAAAATAAAAAGAAATAAAATGCCTTGGCCATCATGAGTGCATAATACTTCCAGAATCTTCTGCTTGGGGAAGGTGCCTCGTGATTCCTGGGCCTCCAGTGAGATTACTCATCACCTCCGGAAGGCCAGAGAGGCCTGGGGGCAAATTCCTGGCAGGGCCGACTTTTCCTTTCTTTTTCCTTTTCCTCCTTGGCCTCCTCACCACAGTCTCGCACTGGGCCTGGAGGTGAGCAGGCGGGCGGGGCTGGTGACGCGCGGTGAGTCCGCTGGGTGCCGGTCTCTTGCCCGGTGTGCTGTGCTGCCATTGGTCCCCTGGGTTTCCAGGTAATGCTAAAGACGGTGGAGAGAATGCTGAAGAGATTTCCTTTATCTATGGACAGGTTTGGAAAATTACCAGGACAGCGACACAGGGACTGAGACCCAGAGGTGGAGAGGGTCAGAGAGGCCTTCCTGGGCATTGCCTGTGACCCCACATGCTCTGCCCACAGCCCGCATGGGAAGGGAGTGCCGCGCGTGCGCACGTGTTTGTGTGTGTGTCTGTATGCACGTGTGCATTGGGGGTCGAGCCCAGGGCCGCCCTCACCCCTTTCTTTCTCTTTCTTTGTTTTTGATGGCTGGGAGGGTGGGGTAGAGGCCGCCAGCAGAAGTCTGGGAGCTCGGGGAGGCTGCAGCAGGAAGAGCCTGGGGGGGGAGGGTGGCCATGGCGACAGGCCTTGGACACAGAGCCGTGCTCCAGGGCCTGTGGACAGTGCAGTCCCTGTGGGAGGAGATGGAGGCTGGCGACAGCATGTACCATGTCACAGGAAGCCGTCCGGGGCCTGACATTAGCCACCGCTGTGTTCACTGTTGGAGTCCTGAAATGGCCATTACAGTTCCAGTTCCGAGGCTGGTGGTCTGGGCGCTTCAACCCAGAGCGAGGGGCTGGGGGCGTGCTGTCCACCCAGAGCCCTGTGTGGGTCCCTCTGGAAAAGTGGGTATCCGGGGACTGCCCGGGTCTCTGCCAGGACGACCTGGCTGCAGAACCAGGGCTGGTGCTGTGCCACCGGGGCAGGGGCTCCTGCAGAGGGCCCGGGAGCCGGAAGCAGAGTCTGCAGTTCCGAAGGCAGCAGGACCAGGGCTCAGGGCCGTACTGGGGTGTGGCAGTAGTTTGCTGACCTCAGTCCAAGCCAGAACCAGAGCCAGAACCAGAAGCAGAACCAGAAGGAGGGCGGGAGGGGGCCGGAGGGCTTTGTCCCCTGGATGGAATCCGGGGCGGCTGGCAGCTGCAGCGCCGCAAGCTGGGGACTCAGTGGCAGCCGTTCACCCTTGGGCGCCTCCCCTGGTGGCCCTCTTCATAGTCCTGTGGGAATGAGCTCCGCCCTTCTCTGGGGTGTCTCTGGGCAGGTGTGGAGGAGAGGCTGGAGCTGCGCCTGCACGGGGTCTGTTTGGTAAAGTGTGGGTTTAGTCAGTGCTCCTGGAGAGGGAGGTGACCCCTGGGTGCTGGGCGGCTCCAGGAAACTGCATGCTGTCTGCCGACCTTGGGCAGAGACGCTCTGGGAGGTGAGAGGCGCCCACCTCGTGGGGCGTAGGTGACAGAAACGGGGTGGCATGTGCAGGGCGAGGGGAGGGGGACCTGTCAGCCTGGCAAGGCAAAGGCTGGCAGCGAGCACCCCAGCGACACCAGGCGGCTCTAGCAAAGCCACATGGTGGAAACCCGGGAAGCCACCGGCGGGTGTGACAGCGGCGTCAGGAGAGACGCAGGCCTGGTAGAGGAGGCGCGTGATAGTCCTGCGGCCCTCAGCACGAGCAAAGCCTCCGCGGTCCTGGTCCTGAACGGGTGACGGGTTGACTGAAGCCACATGAAATTTAAAGGGTGAAAGAGCAGGAACAGGAACCAAGGCAAAAGAATTACAAACCCCAGGACCTGTGCCGCAGGACTTCACTCTAGGTCAGACCCCAGATATTTAGGTTCAGTCATTCCAACCTGGCCAAAAAACCCTGGACCCTAATATTAAGGGAGGGCTCCCTGCTGTATCCTAAAATGTAGCCAAAATCGAAGCACACTGGCATAATTTCCTAGTGTTATCCTTGAGTTAGTCTGTTTTTTTTTTTTTTTTTTTTTTTTTTTTTTTTTTTTTTTTTTTTTTTTTTTTTTTTTTTTTTTTTTTTTTTGTGGCACCAGGGATCAAACTCACAGCTTCACGCCTGCCGGACAGGCGCTTAAGCCACTGAGCCAAACTCCCAGCCCTTGATGGGCCTGTATGCGAGCTCAGGAAGGGACTGCTGTGGGCTGCAGCATGGGGGGGCCGGATGCTAACTGCATCCAGCCAGGCCCAGACAGGCGCTGCGGGGAGAGGCAGCAAGCGGGCGCCCGGGCCCAGAAGGGGCTGCAGACCAGCTGCGCGGTCAGCTTGGAGGTGCGGGTGCTCGGTGCTGCCCACGTGAACGCGGGACGAGGATGACGATGCTGAAGCACAGTGGACAGCGTGTGGGACGCGCTGGTAGCCCGGAAAGCCCTCAGCCCAGCCAGGGCCACGCAGGCTCGCCTGCCTCGGTCCGCTGGCCTGGGCCCAGACCTCGCTCTGGTGCATCCGGAGGGCGTAGCCGGCTGAGATTAGCGCCCGAGGGGAGCAGGCTGCCTGCCTGCCATGGCGAAGGCCCGGGAGCACGGTGACCCACCCACCCGAGTGGCACAGGCCTCCTCCTGCCCCCCACTCTCCTGCCTCGGTCCTGAATCCCGAGCTGCGGTGTCTCCAGCCAGAGCCACACCGCCCTCTCTCCTGGCTCTCAGCTTTCATCCTTGGGCCACAGGGACACCACTGGCCTGGTGGGCCCGGCTGGCTGGATCACCCCGCGGCTTCCATAGTTGTGAAGCACCCCTGACAAATGCCCTTCACAGCACGCACACGCACACCCTCGTCTGTCAACATCCACGGCCCCGGGCCCCTGCAAACGTCAAACCCACAGACACCCAGTCCTCTGCGGAAGATTTCGCGGTGCTTTCACAGAAGCCTCAGCGCTCCCGGGTGACCCAGCCGCGGTGGTCGCTGGCGGCACGGAAGCGGGCCTCTGCTGCGGCGCAGGCGCGCCGTGGTCTGGCCCAGGAAGAGCCGCGAGAGAGTCTGTGCATGCTCAGCACAGATGCGTTTTACGAAACACTCCCCAGCACGGGGAGCTGCGTCCAAGGGGAAGCCCAGGCCGTGGAGGGGGGGCGGATGGATACGTTCGCTTCTGTCACCCCCACACCAAGGGGCGCCACCCCCAGGGCGGCACAGCACACAGATCTGCAGGCTCCAAGTGCAAACAGCGTCTCCTGTGAGACGCACACGGTGAGCCGATGCCCGAGGGCAGGGCAGACCGGGCTGTGCTCCCCGGGGGACCGAGCTCGCCTGCTTCTCTCCCGCGGGACATCCGGTCTCTGAGGTGCGGCGGGCACTGAGAGCCCTCGGGAGCAGATGGTCTCAGCGTGGGCCTCACGCCTGTCCAGGGGACGCCCCCAGGGGCAGGGAGGAAGCTGGGACTCGGACCGGAAGTCAGGGAAAGGCCGGCTCTGGGGTCACAGGGCCAGGGTGTGGGGCGCATGCACCTGACTGAAGGGCTGAAGCCCTGAAATTCAGCTGGGAGACGGGAGAGGCAGTGGAGTGTGTGTCCCCAACACCCCGGTCCCTGTGTCTGTGCAGATGGCCCTCTGGTTCCTGGTGATTCTCCTGTCTCAGCTTCCTGAGTTCTGGGATCACAAGTGTATGCCACCACACCCGGCTCGCTTTGAGACTTGCTAAAGCTGTGAAATCAGCTGAAAACAGGACTGGGGGCTGGGTGTGGGCTCCGTGTGAGACAGTCCCAGCTCTCCTGGATTGCCAGAAGGGTCATCATCAAGAAAATTGGAGAACACCAAGAGGGTGACAGAGGGCGAATCCATCTGTGACCTGTCGAGAGAGAAGCGCTTTGGGTCTAGCCATACAAACGGGGACATTTCCTAAACTCATGTGAATACAAATCCTGGGGGTAGGTTGGGCTGGTGGGGTGCACAGGTAAGGAAAGGGTTGAATCTCTTACCCTAGAGTGGAGTACTATGCAGCTGAGAACAGCATGGCAGAATCCCTCCGCGGAGCTGGCCCAGACAGTGTCAGGGCAGAGAGTAAGGTGAGAATCGTGGTTCCTGTCTGTAGTACAAGGTGCACGACTGCCCATGCCACACACCGCATGATACCAGGTGTTAGGTCAACAACAAATTGTGTACATGATGGCGACCCCATAAGTTGTAATGGAGTTGAAAATGCCTACCATACAGCCACACGACCGCCACGTGAACGTCCAGGGTGAGGCACCACACCCGCGTCTGAGGCACGCACACACCTCTGGCCCGGCGTGTAAAAATAGGGCACCTCCAGTTATGCGCAGCACGTAATTCTTCTTACTGACAGTCTAGGACCACACTCCTGCTTTGAGTGTTTTCCATGCTGACTTCTGTGACCGTAGCAAGGGGAAATCCCCGCACCCGAGTGTGCTGCGGGACGCGGTCCCCCACTGTGACTCCACAGAGCTGGGCTGTGTGGGCTGCACCCTTCGGCTTGTCCAAGTGCACCCTAAGGTGCTTGTGTGGTGATGGGATCGCCCAGCCACATGGCACTGGGGTGCCATCGACCTCAACTGCTGCGCGGCTGTGTAAACCAAGAGGACCTGGAAGACGGGGAGCCTTCAAGTGTCAGGCAGCTGCCGGGCGTGGAGACACACGCCTGTTAGCCCAGCACTTGGGAGGCTGAAGCAGGAGGATCGCTGTGAGTTGGAGGCCAGCCAGGGCTACATAGTGGGTTCAAACCCAGCCTGAACAGCACAGTGAGACCCTGTCTCAGAAAAACCAAAAGCAAACAAATAAAAGCAAAAGCCCCGCTCTGCAAAGCAATACTGATTGGCTTCCTCAGGACAGCAGCGGAGTCCAAGCTGGGCAGAGGCGCCCTGGCGTCGTCCCTGGGCGCACCAGCAGGGGTTACTGTCTCCTCTGGAGGCGGGCTGTGCTTTCCCTTTCCTGCCAGCGCTTGGTGGCGAAGGAGGCACCAACCTCTTAGGTGGTTTGGGGGCCCTGCCCCGCGTCAGCCCCCAGGCTCTGGAGTCTCCCCACCAGTGCTCCTGTGCCCCTGTATAAGAGTTGACACCGAAAAAAGGCAAGCGGCATCTCACTGTTACTTAGGGTGCAGATGTGACCTTGAAAGGGTTGTGGGGTCGTGGGGTCTGCATGCTGGGCTGCGGGGCGGAGGATCCTGATAAGCCCTGGACTGTCTGACCAGAAACCAGGGGTGGCGAGTAGACCTGGACCTCGGAGACCAGGCAACCACAGAGCCCCGCAAGGTGAGCACCCCCAACAGAAACCCCTGATCATGGGGGAGCAGAGTGGGCCCCCACAAACCCCAGTGGACAGCTGTCCAGGCCTCGTCCCCATTCTCTTTCCATTGCAAGGACGCCCCGCAGCGCAGTCAGCTCAGCCGTGCAGACCATGCCTCTGCTCCCTCTTCAAGGTCTCCTCCATTCGTCTGTCTGTCCAATGAGCTGACTTCTGTATGTCATTCCCCAGGGCAGCGTTTGCAGAGGGGCGCCCTGGTTATTGAATTGAACAGACCTCTGTCACAAAGGGAGCTTTTCCATACAGGGACATCGGGGGGACAGGCTCAGGTCGCCCCAAACGGCCACTTTAAGGGCTGCTTGTGAGCTGACAGGACCAGCCAGCCCAGAAAGAGCTCTTTGCCAGCCTCATCTCTGCCTGCCTGGAAGCAGGAGTAAGTCTCCCTCAGCGAGGGGGGCCCCCTCGCTCCTCTTCCTGTGTCAGGGAACACCCCGTTCACAGGGCCAGGAAGTCGGCGCCGAGCCAGGCCTGCACCACAACTCTTCCGACAAACCCTTCTCTCCCATCAGTCCCCACCATTCATCATCTCCCACAGGGCGCTGCTCCTACAGCCCCCGCCAGCTTTCCCTCGTCACTTCGTAAATGCATCACTCTCTGCTAAAACCACGTCCAGAGCCTGGAGCCCAACACCTGTGCCATTACATCAAATAAGATTTCTAGCTTCCTTTCCTGATAATCTGTCTTCTGTCAGTCTAATTCTGAAGCCCCATCTGCAGAAGATAAAAGGATGGAGGGAAGTTTATTTTTGTCCCAGCTCACGTGGCCCATGTTATGGTTTATATCTAGAAGTAACTAAAGCCTCCTGTGTCCCTAGCGAGACTTTCAGGAGACTCATAGCCCACTTGCAGTTAGGGGGCAGGGCCTGGTGGAAGAGGCGTGGCCTGGGAAGGTTCATCTTCCTCCCAGCTCCTCCTTTTCCCTCTGCTTCCTGTGCCCCATGCCGTGAGCAGCTCTCCTCCCCCAGGCCCCTCTGCCGTGTGCCCTCCTGCCTTGGAGATGGCCAAACGTGGGCTGAAACATGAGCCAAAATAAACCTCTCCTTCCTTACATTGTGGGTGTCGGGTGTTGTGTCTCGGCCATAAGGAAAGTGGCAAAGACAGTCTGGAATTACTAGACAAACAGAAACCAGGTGTGCAGGGCCAGGGGTTCAGCTCAGCGCCACAAGCACCTGTCTGGCAAGCGCAAAGTCATGAGTTCAATTCCCGGTACCAAAAAGAAAAGAAAAGAAAAGAAAAGAAACCAGGTGAGCAGGGCCAGTGAAGTAGGAGGGCCAGCGGCTAACACTCCTAGAAGAGACGCAGTTCCTGTCTTCTGGGGGCTAAGCCACCTGACGGCCTGTGCCGGTCTGTGAGTGCTGCCCTAGGGATGCACCATGGACCGGAGGGGCTAAGCCACAGCGGGAGGCTGGGAGTCCAAGGCTGAGTGGGTGGCGGAGCTGGGCTCTTTTGGAGCAGGAGCGGAGCCCCTGCCATGCCACTCCCCGGGCTCCTGGCTTCCCTGGCAGCCTTGGGCAATCCAAAGCCTGAAGGCTCACTCCCCTCACCTCTGTCTTGGTGGATGCCGGGGCTTCCGCCTTAACTGTCGTTTCTGTGAGGACGCTAGTCACACTGGGGTGCCCCCAATGACCGCGTCTTGATGAATCGCCTCTGTATCAATCCCATTTCCAAATGAGGTTCCGTGCTGAGTTACTGGGGGTTGGACCTCTGCGTGTGAATTTTGGGGTGGGGACACACTCAACTGTACCAATGATGCCAGAACACTGCTCCTAACAGTGACGTGAAGAAGCTGGTGGACCCTGGGCAGAAGGAGCGATGGCTGGGGAGGCCTCGGAGGGGCAAGGGCCGGGAGAAGAGGGGTGCTGCTCCCACCGATCGCCCAGCTCATCCGCACACAAGACAGGGCCCTGGCGCCGTGCAGAGATGGCAGCATCCAGCGTCCCTGCGTCCTTGTACTGCTCAGGCAGATGCCGCAGCTTGTAGTCAGAGCTCCCGGGACTAAAGCAAGGACACCCTGTCCAGCACCACCAGCTGCCACTGACCTAGAAGGGCGGCCAGCCCCAGGCGGGGTGGCCAGGAGCGAGTCCGAGGAAGCTCGATTTGCACAGGTGACCTGGTGCTCTGTGGGGTTCCGGCTCGTGGTCCAAGTGGACAGAGTGTGTCGGCGAGAGCATTCACAGCGGGGTCTGTGGGCTCTGTACCCAGGGTTTCCGCTAACTGCAGGCCAACAATATTTGAAAAAAATTCCAAAACGTCCCAAAAGCAAACTTGGCTTCGCCGTGCACTGGCGCACCATGCTGTGTCCATGTGGAAGAAGGGCCGTGCAGGCCCTGTGCTCGGCACCTCGAGGAGGGTTTGCGCGTCGAGGGGTGCAGAGTCTGTGAAAGCAGGGCACCGTCTTCTTCGGAACTTGAGCATCTGTGGACTTGGTGCCCCTGGGGGTCGTGGTGCCAACCCCGCAGGTCCTAGGATATCTGCACTGTGTAGAAAGCCCAGGGCCCGGGGGACAGAAAGGGACCTCAGCTCTGACCGGTGAGGTGGGTTTATCCCAGCCTCGTTCACTGATGACATAACTGTCTAGGCGAAGGGCACGTTCCGGTGCTGGGCTCACAGAGCCGGGTCCCTGCCATCAGGGACTCCACCCCTTGGCTCTGGCTTTCCATGTTTGTTTCTTTGATTTAATAGGAAGATGTCTCTATTTTCTTACCAGACTAGTTTTATATTTACACTAATGTTCAGTAGGAAGTCTTCGGGTTTCCATCAGCTTTTTGTCCCACTTGGGGTCCTGCAGTCATTTGTGAAGCTATTATTAATATTTACACTAGTGTTCAGCAGGAGTCATTTGGTTCCCGCTGGCTTTGTGTCCCTCTTGGGGTCTTGTGGTCATGTGCATGGGCCATACAGCCCAGAGCAGTTGCCTGGTGTAGTTTCAGAGCCGGGTGGCCGTCCTTAGCTCTGGGGTGAGTACCCCAGCACTTACCCAGTGGGGAACTGGCACCAGAGAGGACAATCTTAAAGACACGCTGGGCATCGCAGTTGTAACCTGGCACTCTTCTGCTCTGGCTCCCTACGTGAGTGCTGAGGAGAAGTCCCAGCACCCTGGGAGCCACAGCCAGGTCCTGTGTCCCCAGCTGACAGCGGGCTGGTGTGGAGACGACTGGCTCGTGCGGGCCACAGGGACCCATGTAGAAGTCCTGGTGCTGATGCTTCGGGGAGGAGGCCAGGAAGCAAGCAGCTACATTGGGATGCATAAGGGGTCATTGCTATGGTTGGTACATTATGTCAACTTGAGAAGTTTAGAAGTTTAACCTAGAGACTCAGCAGGGAGCAGGGTTCTTACTTTGTAAATATCCGCATCCTGCGCAAAGGAGGGCAAGGAGATTCTGTGAGTGCTACACCTGCCCTGGGTGAGGGGGTGGGCTGCACGCACTGTAAGGGAGGAGAAGAGGCTCGCTTTTCCCCCTTTTTTGCTCTGGCTGCCGCCTTGAGATGTTGTCCCTGTTCCATGCCACCCTGCCTTGGAGCCAGCTGATTATGGACTGAAACCTCCAAAAGCTGTAAGCCAAATAAACCTTTCCTTCCCTAATTTTGGGTGTCAGGTGTTTTGTCTCAGCAAGGAGGGAAAAGTAACCGAGATACTCATGTATAAGACAAACGCTGTGTTTTTGATCTCTGGTTTCCTCTTGGTTTGCTTTTCTTTTCCACTACAGGTTTACAGCTCTGGACATAGCATGATCTAGAAACCAAACCACAAGCCTCTTAGAGACATCAGACAATTCAAACCAACTTTCTTAGAATTCTTTTGTCCTGACAGACATGACCTGTATTTGACAATGAAATGCTCCACATGAAAGAAATCTAAGTCAAATGCTGTCTGCAGTTCAAAACTGCTACTACCTGTGTCTTCAGATCAGATCTGTGCCCTCTTCGGTTTGGTCCCTTGAGAAAATTATTGTCCTGATCAGTTACACCACCACTGCCACCACTGCCACCACCATCATCATCGTTTGAAGATGAAATCACTCACTCGATAGAGTCAGACTGGTCTCAGATTCGTTATGTAGCCCAGGCTGACTTTGAACACACGATCCTCTTGCCTCAGCCTCCCGAGGGCGAGGGTTACAGCTGTTCATGGCCATGCCCAGTTAGATCAGTGACTATGGATTTGGTTGGCCACAGTGCCAAAAGCATCACAGAATTACTGTTTTTAATTCTGATGGTTTTCATCGATGGACAGAGACTCCAGGAGACGGGGAATTATGGCCTGGCTTTCAGTCACCGAGAACCTGCCTGAAGATTTCAGAAGCACATTTCATAAACTCTAGCAACAGCGCTTCGCAAACACAAGTGCCTGCGCTGCAGGGAAAGAGGGAGCAGGGCGGGAACACGGCACACTTGCTGGGCGCCGCGAGGAAGCTCGACTCCGGGCCGAGTTTTGCTCCAGCGATGTCCTAGTGTTTTTGGTGGATAAGCAGACAGCTCTTGGCTGTCATTGTTTTGTGCTTTTGGTTTTAAGGCCACAGTTATTGAGCAGCCGCCACACTTCTGCTGCTGGAGGAGGAATATTTACCCTCGTTCCTTGCCGTCACCAGTGTTACAGTCACACGGTCGCACCATCCTGGGCGCCTCTCCCTGCCGAATGGTGCCCGGTCTCTTCTCCTCCAAGGAAGAGGGAAGAGAACGTTCTAGCTTTCTGCAAAGGCAATGTGCTTTCTGTCTCCACCACTTACCAGCGTCTCTTGCTTAGCCCCAAACAAGTCAGTATTCATTTTTGACCTCTAAATGCAACTTGAGCCAAGTTAGCTTCTCCAGGCCTCATAACTCAAGTGAGGAATAAGCAGAAAGAGGACGAGGACCACATGGTGCAGCGTGGAGACCACAGTCTGCTCCCCGCAGCCTGCCGGGAGCCCCTGCTCTGTCCGGCCCCACTTCCTCTCTCCAGCTGCCACGAAAAGCAGCTTTGGTGTGAGAGCCTCTTCCCGGACAGGTGAAAGCCTTCTGCCCCACTGCAGGAAGAGAGGCCCCGAAACTCTGGAGAGGAGGGGCTTCGGCCTGGGACAGTCTGGGGGGCGCACTGGGACACGGGCACAGGTGCAGCGGGGCCACGCGCAAGGACACGGCAGATGCTGCGGAGGTCGGAGCTGTCCTAACCAGCACGGCTGCTCTCGGGCGTCCCCATGTCTCCTCCCGTGGCCCTGTCACTTTCTGGCGACTGGGCTGATCTTGACTTTTTCTTTTCCCTTTTTTGATGAAGCTGGCAGCAGTGGGTCAGCCCTAGTATAGGGGATTGAGCTGGGTTGTTTGCAGAGCGGTACCTAGAGCCCTGGTCTTCTCTGCGGGGTGCGCTCTGGCGCTGGTTTTAGCAGTTTTCCCTTCTAGTCTGTTTCCAGCCCACTGTCCTTCACTTGCAGAGGGCCAGAGAGCCGCCCTCAACACCCGTCTCACGTTACCCTGGCATTTCCTGCGCCCCGCCCTGTCCACCACCACCCCGATTTTTAGCTCGCTCCGTGCCAGGAGACCACGGAAGCTGAGAAACTGGCAGATGCAGGGAGTGGACGCGGAGACAGCAAGTCTTGCCTTAGGACAGGGTCACAACAGAAGGGCAGGCCAGCGGGGTCCACGTCCACAGCCTGCTGCCCGCTGTGCCTGTGGGGCCCACGGGTTGCCCGACGTGGGGCTCACTCGCTGCAGCACGTTGCTGGGTGACACCTCGGCTGTGCCGACAGGAACCTGGACAGCATCGCTGCTGCACACCGGGCTCGGCAGCCCACGCTGCTGCGGGCCGTAAACCTCAGTGTCCTGGCCTGACTCAGCGGGAGGTACATGTCATCTCGGCCTGGTGTGGCCCGCACAGCTGCGCATCCTATGGGGAGGGATTGTCGAGGGGTGCGGTGTGGGGTTCAATAAGGAAATGCTACAGTCAAAGGCACATTGCTGCTGGGCGTGGTGGTGCACGCCTGTAATCCCAGCTCTCGGGAGGCTGAGATGGGAGGCTTGTTGTGAGTTCAAGACCAACCTGGGCTACAAAGTGAGCTCAAGGCCAGCCTGAACTGCATAGTGAGACCAGACCCTGTCTCAAAAATGAAAATAAAATAAAATAAAATAAAATAAAATAAAATAAAAAAGACACATTGTCGCAAGCCCTCTCCGCATTCTCCCTCTCTCCCCGAACACCCTTATCCCACAGCCCGGCCCCTCTGACGCTAAGAGCAGGGCTTCCACGAGCTGCGCCCCGAGCCTGCCCTGACCCGGCACGGCAGTGACAGGAAGAGAACCCAGCTACGGTGCCCCCGGCCAGGTGCTTCTCGGGATTTCAGCGTTTCCTCG
This sequence comes from Dasyprocta punctata, assembly GCA_004363535.1. Lineage (NCBI taxonomy): Eukaryota > Metazoa > Chordata > Mammalia > Rodentia > Dasyproctidae > Dasyprocta > Dasyprocta punctata. Next base: position 2,045 of record RJWM01003092.1, on the reverse strand, counting down.
CGGAAGCGGAAGTTATAATGGTGGCTGTGGCTATGACAGCACAACCCACAGGGCAGCTGTGAAGCAGGGCACTGTTCACGCAGCAGTTGCGTGTTCATGGTGCCGAGTTCCTGCCGTCCGGAGGTGATTTACTCCGTGCAGGAGGGTGCACGAGGAATGTGTGGCTATGACGCTGTTCTCCACAAGAGATTTCAGCCTCAGCGGAGCCTGGTGTCACGGAGCCCGGCAGCCAGTTTCCTGCGTACAGTCAGGGTCTTGCGTACTTTTGTGTGCGAGCATGCGTGCACACACACATTATTTGCAGTTGTATACATGTGCAAGATAATAAGTGCTCTCAGGAAAAGGCAACACGAGAAATAAATGAGGGCGAGCAGCTGGCGACGAGAGCGATGGGGTTGGGTATGCAGGCGGCTCTCACACCCGTGTGAGCGGGGCATCCACACTCGGCCCCTCTCTGCGCAGTGCCGAGTCCGGACAGCGCCGGGCGGTGCCTTTCGCTGAGTGCACGCAGAGGCCCAGTCGCCGCGCTGCCCCCGCGCTCTGCTGCGCTGACGAGCCCGGCTCGGGCGGCCGGAGCACGCGCGCTTCTCCAGGACCGGAGGGAACTCCTGCCTCGCCTTCACGAGCTCGGCGCGTGCGTCGTGTGTGTAACGGGACCTGAGTTCCCTGCTGTCTGAGTCTCTGTGTCAGCTTTTAAATCTAAAAACTTAAAATGCATTTTTATTCCTCGTCTGCCTCAAATATATCTTTTGAATTCAAATGAAGTCCTGAGTTGTCAAAATTTTCTCAAAGTTAAAATTTGATTTAAAAAATTACTTACAGGGCCTGAACTCAGCATGTGTGAACGCTGCCCGGGTTCAAACCCTGGCACGCACATGAAGAGATAAGAAAATGTTTTCTGGTTTCCACTGTAAAAATTATGATGTGCATGCAGCCCACCTGCTCCATATCCAGATGTTCAGGACTTCTCGTCCCTGGCTTTTTCCACCTGAGTTTTAGAGTCGCGGGGCTGGGATTATGGTGGCCGACACAGCCGTGGAAGGAGGAGACGGATCTGTGGGTCACGCTCCGGGGGAGCAGCCCAGCCAAAGCCCACGGGAGAGTGGCTGTGACTCCACAGGGGCAGTGACCGCATGGACATCGCCAGACACTCCGTGCACTGAAGAAGTCAGCATGCCCATGATGCCAGCACTCTGGGAGGCTGAGGCAGAAAGTTTGCAAAGTTGAAGCAAGCCTGGGCAACTTAGCAAGAAAGACCCTGAAAAATACCAAAAGGGCTGGGGACGTCACTCAGTGCCAAGGCCCCGGGTTCAACTTCTAGTACCAAAAACGGCTCACTCACATCGGCATTTGTGCTTCCTTCCCACCCCTCCAAATACTGCGAACATCTCCACACAATGACTGTCATAACGTCAGACAGGTAACTGCCAACTTCAAGGAATCGGATTTCGAAAAATAGTAAAAGTAATCGATCATAAGTTGGACCAGAAGTGAATTACCAACTAATCTGGTTAAGAGGAAAAAAGAAGAAAGCCTACCATGCTGTACAGATTGTTATGTTTTAAGGTGAATCCAAAAGCATTTCCTTGTGGGGAGAACTATAAATTACTACTAAAGGAGTTATAATCTTTTCTTCTCTCTCTCTCTTTTTTTTTGGGGGGGGTACCAGGGATTGAACTCACAGCCTCGCACCAGCCAGGCAGACACTTAGGCCACTGGGCTAAATTCGTGGCCCTTTTTCTTCTCTCTTGAACCTACTTTAAATTAATGGTTGATATTCTCATCAAGGCATCTTTGAGTTAAAAGAAGTTAAGATAAGCTATCAAAAGCTAAGGGTACTTATCCTTGGATAGTAGAACTACACACAATTTTCCATTTTCTTTTCTCTGTTGGTCAGTATTTTCTATGATGAGTATACAGATAGCCCTCATTTAGCGACTTACCTGTTTAACAACTGTTTGGATTTATAACCCACAGCTCAGATTTACAGCCTGTCTTTTTATTTTCCAGCTCTGTGTCTTTTTTTTTTTTTTTTTTTTTTTTTT
>RJWM01003091.1:70590-118359 GCA_004363535.1 Dasyprocta punctata | reverse complement strand
AGGGAACCTTAGTGGTTCTGGCCATTATTGCATTGTGCAAAACTCAGTTTTGCCCTGAGTTCCTAGAATATCTTACAGTCGGTCAAAAGGTAGTGGAGATGTGGTACTAATCTATATTTTAACCTTTAGTCCTTATTCAGTTGTCATACAATAAAGCACACTATCTGAACACCATGTATCCCCCCTCTCCTGCCTAACATACTCCAGCTTCCCACCTCTTTCCACATATGAGATATCAGGCTCTCTACTTAGATACCATCAGAATTTCAGGAGCTCAGTCAAAACGTGGGAGGTTCAAAGATTATCCCTCTCACTGTGAGGCTTTCAATTATGAGACCTGTGTGACAGGTAGCTTGCACAATGGACAGCATGCAAAACTAGGCATATCAGTGTGCAAAGCTAGTTCACTGCATATAGCCCCTGTCTGCTGGATACTCTAGGGTCACTAATAGACAATCCAGCACTGCTGAATTTGAGAACTAACCAAAAGACTGTAATCTTCTTAAGTGGCATGAATTAGGAGGTAGCTGAAGTGATTTAGTGACTAGTTGTATTCTGACTCACCTTACAAACACATATGCTTGGAATTTTTTAGTCTTTTAGTCATTTTTTTCTCAGTTTCAGCACCTTTTATGCCACAACATCAGTTTAAGAAATACTTGTCAAGTGCCTATTATGAACCAGGCAGAGAAACTGTATCATGTATTCATTTAAACTATACTGTCATTTTCATTTTTTGAATTAAGAGGTTGTTATGGCTTATATTTAGATGTCCCTCACAAAGTCTCATGTGCTCATAGGTGGGGCTTCCAGAAGTGACTGATTCTAGGGTGCGTGATACTTGGATTAAACATGTGGTGCTAGGTTTAAATTGTGCTGTGCTGGCATCAAGATTACTGTCTTGGTTACTTTTCACTTGTTGCCGAGACAAAATACCTGATGTCTAAAATTAGGGAAGGAAAGGCTTATTTCTTACATTTTCTTGGGAGTTTCAGTCCATACTCAGTTGGCTCCAAGGCAGTGTGGTGTGGTAGGGCTGCCAATCATGGCCCCCACAAACAGCAAGGCATGCTGGAAAGCGAGAGAGAGAGAGAGCGTGAGAGAGAGAGAGAGAGAGAGAGAAGGCAGAAGTGAGCAAGAGGAAGACCCACCTCCCTTACACTGTATCTCAGCTCCACCCCTGGGCAGGTGCAGCACTCACATCATCAATCCCAGTGCTAGACAACAAATTAATTACAAGTGCCAGACTCAGCCCCATCAAAAGTATATGAGGACTTGGGGGTACATAGTATACCCAATACAATTACTAAACTAGTCCTTTGAGTGATTAAGGATAGTTCTGGGTGTTAATGATAGGTAGGCCCGCTATGGGTATGGGCAGCACCACCCCAAAGACAGGTATCCTGGAAGGGATGAAAGAGACAGGCAGAAGCCTTGCTGCGTGCTGCTGCTTTCACTGGTGCTGCTGCTTGGTGCTTTGTTGTCTCCTGCCTGCCCACCATTAAATGTTTCTTCTTTGTGATACCCCTCTGCCATCACACCCTGTCTCAGAGCCAGCCAACTATGCAATGAAACCCCTACAGACTGTGAGCTTTCCTCCTTTAACTTCAGGCATTGGGTGTTTCTTCTCAGCAAAGAGAAATGTAAGTATGACAAAGGTAAATAGATCACAGTTTCCCTTCTTTACAATTAGTTCCACATAATAATTATGCACTTCTTATGACAATGAATAGGTAAAGTCAAGAAACTTTGAAAAAGTAAAGCATTCTTTTATTTATTCTGTTATTAATTTAAAATCTATCATGGACTTAATCATACTGTATTTGCAATATAAAATTTTAAGAGCAAAGAAGTCAAGGAAGCAATATAAAAATTTAGTAATCTGGAGATCCTTAACATATATTAAGGCCCAAATTCTGATATACCTTTCTCAAGCTCTATTGATTATCAATAATTTTCTTCCATAACCTTTAAAGTAGCTTAGTAAAACAATGAAATCCTTGATGCTCATTTGGCATTTCATTTGATTCAGAGAAACCTACTTATTATACAGACTTTATATACTTCTTGAAACCTTTACTTTTTTAGTTTTGGGAAGAATTATTGGTTTTCGTGTTTTGTTTTGTTTTTTGCTCAGAAGCTTGGGATCATCAAAATGCTTACTTTCTATCACTGATATTCAACTTCATCAGAAAAGATTCAGCAGTGTACGCTGATTATACCAATACACAGCAGACTGTTGTAAATTAGTATTTGACTAGGGAATGGTCTGTATGTCATAGGGGTATTATGTAATGGAAGCAAATGCAACTTGAAGCTAATTTGAATCTTCCCTTAACCCTGCCATCATTCCAGAGACAATCAGGAATGGCTCTCAGCAAAATAAAACTGCTTTGCAGCCTAAGAATAACTTGAGAATGGTGTGGCTGCAGAAGACTAATGACTTATAGACACAGTAAAATCACCAACCTGGAGCTATTAAGATAGAAAAGGAAAATGGAACATGGCTGTTATCATTACTTTATTATCGTACATTTGTACTTCTCAACCTGAGCCTGAGTGCATAAACCAAATCGGCTGAGTGGAATGCCCATCCTTCCTATCAGTAAGGGCGAAGGAAATTAACTTGCTCCCACAGATAAATACTTATTTTACTGAAGCTCTGAACATGCATCATTTTTTATCTGAATTTCCCTAACAGGGATGGAGACATACTGTAAATCGTGTCACACTATATTTAACATTATTTATAAACTAGGAACTTGAAATTTTGTAGGCACATTATATAATTAGTTGTTTGGGTTTCCTTCAAGATTTTAACCATTTTAAAAACAATCTATGAATGTGTTAATGAAAATAAGGTATACCTCGATACTTGACAGTGTCAGCAAATGGCTAGAGAGCCAAGGATGGTGCAGAAAGTAAAAAGACTTGGAATTAAATATATCCAATATATTTAAGAGTATAATCTAGACTTTTCAGTTTTCTTTATAGGAAGACTGGTGAGTACAGGGTCCACTTTCACTAACATTTTCTTGAGCTGAACAGTGCTATACAACCTGTATCTTTAAGATTCATATCAATTACTCATGATATCAATTTAGTTAATTAATGACATGATAACTATTCAAATAGAAAATTCAAATTAGACTAAGCCAAGCCAACTTTAGGCAAGCCATGGTTTGGTGGAAGTAGAAGTAATTTGACAAACAGGATGCCTGGGATATTGTATTATTTCCAAGATTTTCTCTGTGATCTAATGACTCAGTGCCTTGAAGCTTCCAAATAGAATCTGGAAAAAAGACAAATTATTCTTTATAACTAATTTTATATATTTACTTGTAGAAAATATATTATACATCAGATTTTTTAACTTTTATTTATTTTCTCATTCTTGTATTTTCTGATAAGAATATTGCTTCGATCAGGAAAACCCAGTTTATTTGGGAGAGCAACCTCATATTTTTCCAGGTGGATCTCAAATGGAAGCACATAGCTAATACCATTCAAATGACAACTTTTTTTTCTCATTTTTGAAGCAAATTTCAAATGTTACACAGTTTGAGGAAAAGTTAATTTATGTCCTTTAATAGTATCTCACAAAATAAGGATAAATGATTACTTCCACTTCTTTTGATTTTTTTCACCATTTTTTCTTTCTTTTGGAGTAAGGTTTTCATTCTTAAAAGAAATTATGCTATATTAGACTTATGTTTATAATTTGTTAAGTAATCTTCAATTTTATAAAAGAAGCCACTAAAGAATGTTAAAATAACGTAAGATTTCTAAATCAGATAAACTTACGGAGAAAACATAAGCTTTGAATCTTTTTTAAAAGATTTTACTATTAGCCAGGCCTGAGCACATCTGTTATCCCAGGACTCAGGAGACTGAGGCTGGAGGATCACCGTGAATTTCAGGCCAGGCAAGGCTGTATAGTGAGTTCAAGTCTACATAGTGAGAACCTGTCTCAAAAAGTAAATAAATAAATAGAAAGCCAAACAAACAAACAAACAAACAAAAACTTTACCTACTGTCCTGTTACACTTTTAGTGTATTTTATTTTTAAGTGACATAATACTTGCATAGCTCTATGGGACACAGTGTGACATATCAATACTTGTAAATAATACAAATTCTTATATATATATTTTTTTTTTTTTTGGTACCAGGAATCAAACTCACAACCTCGTGCCTGCCAGACAGGCACTTAAGCCACTGAACTAAATCCCTGGCTCTATTTTTTGAGACAGGGTCTCACTAAACAGATCAGGCTGGCCTTGAACTCACTTTGTAGCCCAGGTTAGTCTCAAACTCACGACAATCCTCCTGACTCAGCCTCCCGAGTGCTGGGATTAAAAGCATGTGCTACCGCACCCAGCAATACATGAAAATTCTATCAGTAAAGTCAGACCTACTTCTGTGGAAAGAATATATATGTACATATATATAGACACACCTATATTTAAATTATTCAGTTTCCAAATATTTTTAATTTTGAAATGGAGCATGTTATTTTTTAATTGCTTTCCATGCAACTTTACTTAAGTAGGATATTATTTTTGTATTTACACTACAGTGTATAAAGTAACCATAAATATAAAATTATATTTGCTAAGAAGAAGTTAAAACATGTCATGGTAAATTTTTTTACGGTTAAAAAATTGACCTGAAACGGTAGGTTTTAGGTAGTAAATGCTACATTCTTTTTGTGCCTGCCATTCATTTCATTAATTTAATTTCATTCTTTTGACATTTTGGGCATTTCTATTTATTTCTCTCCCAGAAACTACTCCTCATCCCCAGACTTCCACAAGGACTACTCCTCATTATTTATCCCAATATGGCCATGTTAGATGACCCTTTCCTGGTAATCACATGTAAGACTCTCCTACTTCTCCTTAGTCACTGTCACATGATTCTGTTTTACTTTTTTATGCAGGTTGCTACTATCAAAAAAAAAGTTATTTCTACAAGTACCAATAAACTTCCAGAATGGATGATGGTTGACTATTCTGTGAATTTTTGAGTCACTTTAAAAATAAAAATAGTGACTAAATAGGAATGCTCTATTTGTCAGCTGGCCAGTTTTTTGTTGTTTCATCAATCTCCTTTACTGGTTTTAAAATTTTCAAGAACAATAACAATAACAGAAAGACCTCAAAAAAAGACTCCCCCAAAATTTGTACGAACAATACCTTTGTCTTATTCAGACAAACTGTACATCCTCAGAAGGCGTAAGAACTTTCAAAAAGTAAGTAAATCAATAATAAAACTTAGTTCAGATTAATTCCAAACATTGCTTTTTACTCATCTGTTAAGTTGTCATAATAATAGAGGAATTGACGAAGTGAATACAATATTCTTAATTAATAAACAATTTTTAAATACTATATCACAAAATATTTTTGAGGCTTTGTAACTGAATAGGACCAAACTTACCCTCAAAAACTATGTAGCAGTATGCAATAATATGTTTAATATACTTAGGGTACTCACACATTTTGCAGATCCAATATATGCTAAAGCTTCCTTTTCAAATACTACTCCATTAACTTGTAGTGTCTTGGGGCTATAAATCTAAACATAATTAACAAGTTTCTTGATAAATGATTTTCTAATTTTAGTATTGAGTGTAGGTAAGAATAGTCTGGCTGCAAGATATGTGCTTGCAAATCTAGTAGCCCAGAAGCAAGGTGACCAGTTTCATTGAGGCTGACAATAGAGAGAATGCCAACCAGGTTTCACATACATATACAGTGTGAACATGCTCCTGAGCCTGTTTAATTTCAGCCCCTATAAATTGCTAGCTCAAATCTATTATAAAGATTGCTACGGTTTATACATTGTGTCAACTTGAGAAGTCTAGCAGCTTAATTAAGTAACTCAGCAGCTCTACATCCTGGGGTGTAGAGCACAGTTACCTGGTCATTGTTACAATTTGAGAAGGTCAGAAGTTTAACTGGGAGACTCAGGAGGGAGCCAGGGGTTTTGTAAACATCCTCATCCTGTGCAAAGGAAGGCAAGGATGTTTGTGAAGCTACACCCACCCTGGGGGCGGTGTCCTGTGTACTATATAAAGGAGGAGAAGAGGCTTGCTCTTGTCCCCCTTTTACTCTGGCTGCTTTTGCTGTGCTGCTGCCTTGAAGTGTTGTTCCTGTGCCATGCCACCTTGCCTTGGAGCCAGCTGATTGTGGACTGAAACCTCCAAACACTGTAAGCTAAATAAACCTTTCCTTCCCTAATTTTGGGTGTCAGGTGTTTTGTCTCAGCAACGAGTGAAAAGTAACCAAAACACAGATCTAGGTAAAAAAAAAAAAAAAAAAAAAAAAAAAACTGTAAACTGGTAAGATAGCAGTAAGGACAAGGACAAAGGAAAGATTGCTTGAGGGTATGTTTGGAGGTAGGAGAAAGGGAGTTTAGAAAAAAAGGGAAAGAAAGATGAAGAATGAACCTATTGCTTCTGATTTGAGCACAAACCAGGTTAGTAAGGAGATTAGTAATACTATGTACTCTGAGGAGGAAACAAGATAAAGAGTAATTATAAATGGGAGAAGCAATAAACTCACTCAGATATCTTTGTACAACAAAAAGAAAGGTTATAAAAATAATGCCTTACCTCACACCAGCTATTAAGGAATATCTAGAAGACATAATCACTGCCTCTTAGAACAAAAGAAATTAATGGATGTGGAGAAAGTTGGGAGGGAAGTAAAATAAGTAAATAAGTACATAAATAAGAGTGTTTTATTATTTATTTATTTTTTAAATTTTATTTTAAAGATAGTAAAATCCAACAAAAGACAACAGAACAATCAAAACAAAGCAGTAGAACGGCATAGAACTTCAAAGAGATACTATTAAAACAATAGCTACTATAGTGTGTCTTGTTATTTTCAGAATACTTGACCATTCCACCAGATAAAAACAGGATATGAAATGAAGAAAAATAAAAAAATAAGATAAAATAAAGAAACGAAAATTAATCAAAATTAAGCAAAACAATGAGAATGATATTGGGGCTTGGAGACACGACAGAGGACAATCCCACATATTTGCCACGCTGCACAATGTCATCTTCCCAAGAAATGCTCAGACTGAGGGCACCAGGCCTGCAAAATAACCTAACAATACAAACATTTAGTTCCTTTATGGACCTTAGTTGCTATGAATTTAGCTGGTCCCCTGAGCCAGCAGGTTGCTTATGGGGGGTGGGGGGGAGTTCTTGTAGGCCTATGGGACACACATCTCTTTCACTTCCTGGAGTCTGCACAGTCACGCACACTCACCAGGGAGGCAGGTGGGGTTTCTTCTGGTTGCTGCCTGTCTGCCCAACATGGCGGGTTCTTGAAAGGCACATTGTTCTCTCCTGGGAGTCTGCACGTCTGCACGGTCTCGCCCTCTCACCAGGGAGGCAGGCAGAGTTTCTTCTGGTTGCTGCCTCTCTCAAATAAGAGTGTTTTAAAAGGCAAAGTAGTAGAATATTTTTGGACATATTCATGTCTCTGCTATAACATGGCACTGGTATGTTATCAAAGTAAGATAACTAGTGAACATACTTACACTAAAGTCATCAATATATTTCCAAATATTTCATTCAACATTCATTAGCCTGCACTGATAATTTTTCACTGGAATTTTCAAAAAGCAATGTAAAGCTCTGAGCAAACACAAACAACCAATTCCATAATCTTTCAGCACATCTCAAATGACTTTGTATTGTGTAAATGTGAGTCACAGACCTTGTAGAGAGTTAAGGAACAAATTATTGAGAGGAAAAAAAACAAGAGGTAGAGACTTCCAGAGAAGTTAGCTAGGGAAGAAAATAGATCACCTTGAAGGAAGTGGTCAGGCTGTTTTATTTTTATTTTTATTTTATTTTTTGCTGTAACTCATTGAGTTTGAGGAGTTGTGAAATGTGCAGTCATGAATAAATTTAAGTGACTGTTTCTTTCATTCCTCCAAAAAGTAGGCAGTGCTCCAGAATGTTGCTCTACCCTTGCTCTCATAGCCTAGATCCCAAAGTTATGAGGAGTTAAATAGCACAGCCTGTCAAAGCCATTCAGCAAAGAGTAGGCCTTTTTGTACTCTTTCTCCTCTTTCTTTATGTTGTTACAGAAGATTATGTGTCTATACAGTTAGGATCTTGCTTTTTAAATTCCATGTTTTGTTGAGTAATCAGCTTTGACTAATAACTATGATAATTTAAAGAAAAAAATTAATTAGCAATTAAAGAAAAATTTTTCCATACACATTTCTGGCTGATATTTTTGGGTATAATTATCCAAACAATCCAGCAAATACCATTATTATTCCCATTTTACAGATTTAAAAATGAGATGTATATACTGCTAGCCAGAGTCATAGATATATAAGATTCAACTAGAAATCAAAGCTACATCTCTTTAACTCTCAAACTTGTTTTTAAACCACTGTTCTGTACTGTATTTTCAGGATGAAGTATTTAGCTTATTGTTCATGTAATTGCTAGTTTATTTTCTCCCTAATTTTATTGAGGGTTTATGTGTTTAAAAATCCTTTGAGATTTAGTAATTGAAAGGCTTCAACATTGGGTAAAATTATCTGTTTTCTAAAAACATGTGTTACTTATACAGTGAGATTTGTGGTATACCACATGCTTTAAAATTACAATTTTGAAAAGCATTTTAATACTTGTAATGTTTATATTTCATCTGTGAAGAACATATTTGAACAAATTAGATATGAAAGGTTAGTGTATAATGACTGAGGGCATAATATATTCTTTGTCATAAAGTCTCATAAACAAGGGCATGACAAACCTATGTTTATTTAGAATTTCTATTGATGAATTATTAATTCTAGTTTTATGAGCTTTACTATATTAAACAATGAGTGCTAATCAGAGAAAATCACAAAATAAAGTGTTGCATTGTTAATATTTATTGTCTATAAAAAGCACCAAAATTTTCAATGTGGACAACAAGAGAGTTAAATTTCTATATGAACTCCAATAAAAATAACAATAGCAGTCTACAAAACAAATAATCTCTACTTTAATTTTTATACCTACTACAGTCTTCACACAAGGGAACAGCACCTGCCATACACATATATTGCTTATACTGACGGCACATGTATTTTGATTTCCTGGTCATTTTTTGGGACATACTTGACATCTTGCTGGTCTTGACGTCTTCTTAGGAATTTCCTGTTATATTATGCAATGTATAGTTAACAGAAACATAAAATATTAATAAAGTATTAAGTTCTGAATATGTATTGCAATTTTAGAATAAACATCAACATTTTCACACCAGCTGTGTACTTGCTTACACATACTAAGAAACATGAGAATTAAAAACCTATGTGAGCTACAATGAAAGAGAAACAAAAGTCTACCACGGAAATAATGTTTAATTCAAGGCAGTCTTCACACATCAACTGTATGTTCTACACACATGTCTGACTTTCATTAACAACATATGTGCTTTACTTTCCTTGCTTATGTGTCAAATCATTGTTGTCACCTCTCTTCCTGTTTTATCAGGAGCTTGCTACTATGTAGTACAATGTGTACTTAGCAGGAAAATAAGATCAATAAAATAAAATAACAAATATGTAATGAGTGCTTAGAATAGACAAGAACATTTTCACACCAACTGTTCACTTGCGTATAAAACCTGAGAGATAACATCAGAAACAAAACTTACGTGAACTGTGATGAAAATACCAATTTTTATGTCATATTTTGATTCATAGCTTTTCCATAAGTCTTTTATATTCCTGTCACTACCATGAGAAATCCCTGCTAAGTACAGCAGACCTATGAATGCTTTCAGTTCAGGTAGTGAGATGTTATAATAAAAAATTATTTGAATATGCATGTTGGTGCATGCAGAATATTTTTCTTGTGTTTAAACCTTCATGTATTTCACAACATCTTGTAGCATTTTGTCTATAACAATTTTCAACATCGTATGGCAATCTATGCTGGCATTCCATTCAGTAGATTTTATCCCTGCCAAAATCCTTATTTTATTTTCAGACCTCGTTCTAACCTTCTACAGTGGTTGTATTTGGTTGCATGACAATTTTGCAACAGTTCAACTACCCAAATATGTACTTATGCTGCTGTTTTCTTCATCATCTGAATGAATCTGGTCTGCATTCCTTGTTGTAAGTTGATGCATGTATATAATATATCATAATTATTTTTCATCCATGCTCCCTCCCCTACACCTTCCATCTTTTGATTCCTTTCAAATTTGAGAAAGATTTATCTCTCTACTTTCTATTACCCATCTTTTATTTTTACCTTTATCATACAACAGAGCTGCAATATTTAAGGTTATTTTTCTAATTTATTTCATTTAACATTATTTTCTTAAGGTGCATCAATTTTCCTACAATAACTTAGTTTCCTCTTTCATCATGGCAGAGTAGTATAAACACCATTGCATATAAACACCATATTTTCTCTATCCATTCATCTGTTGATGGCCACATAGTCTGCTTCCAAGATTCAGTTATTATGAATTGTGCTGTTACAGACATGGATATGCATGTATTGTTGCAATATGGCAACTTTAACTCTTTTGAGAAGATACACCATAGGGGAATACCTGGGTCAAATGGAATTTCCAGTTTTAGTTTTTTGAGGCATCTCCCTACCAATTTTCCTAGTAGCTGTACTGGTTTAAATTTTAAGATATAACTATTTGTCTTTTTATGCATGACACATCATTCATTAGTTTTGTAGTTTAACTTTTCACTAATATGGCCTTTATCATATTTTATGGCTCATCATATTATAGTATCACTCTATTTAGTGACACTATACTAGGAAAAGTGAAACCACATGGGTGAATCTGAGATTTCCCTGAGGTGTCCTGAGTTACAATAAATGTCTAAAAGAAACTTTCTCTAGTGTCTTTAAAAAATTCCCTTAGAAAACTTTTTTGCATTGTGTCTTCCTTTTCTAGGTGTATGACAAAGAGCCATCCATGACTTCTCTTTAAAAATCTTTTGAGAGAACTTTATGAGTTTTAGCTTTAAGGTGAATGCATAGAAAATGCATTTATTATTATTATCAGATTTTATTTCCATTAACATCAGTCTTCCATCTAATAACACAATCAATTCCTTAAAAAGATTTTGTGATTGCATATGTTATACATAAACTGCATTATGCAGGAGGAGAGTAAAATAATGTTTTTCTACTTCCTTTTTTGACTTTTTTGCAAGACATCATCTACTTTTAGAAAAGTTATCTATGGAAAGCAAATCACCATCCTCTCATTTTATGAGTATCAATCAGTCATTACTATTTGTTTTTATTGTTTCTCTGGGTGCTGCTCAGTGTATGTTTCTCCCTGGGCTCCTTTCAAGCGTGTTGTGATACACTAATATGACCTTGACTATACCTTCTGGCTGATTATATGATGGCATCACTGTATCTAGTAGTCTGCCTGCAGGCAGATGCTACAGCAAAGTGAATTCACATGAGTGAATCTGAGAGTTCCCTTAGTTACATCCACTAATACAGCTGCACAGCTCAGATCATTGCTTTGGTCCTCTGCCATGTTCACAATTTTATGTTCTGTAAATTTCAATTCAGTCATAGTGATTTTTGCTCCATGAAGTCAGAACAGCAGACTTTCCAAAATTCTTATTGAAATATATTGCAAGTGAAACATGTCAAAAAGATAAAATGCTTAAGCAAAATGATTATTCACACACACACACACACACACACAAAGAGAGAGAGAGAGAGGTAGAAAGAGAGAGAGAGAGAAAATAAAGTGAAAATAGCTTGATGCAGTTTGACTTATAATGGAGGTAAAGAGATTCTATTACCTTAAAGTAACACATTTATAATACCCTGATGGCTTGAACCAGTTAATGTTGCTTCTGAAGTGCTAATGTGTCCTGAGGGTCAGTATTTATCCAATAGACAAACGGCTAAAAGTAAAAGACTGCTGATACTATTAGTAAAACAGACTTTCTTTCTACAGTGTTTTGGATTTTAAATGAGCTCCACTGTATTTACTCTTATAAACTTAGAGTGGAAAGATTGTGATGAAATACAGCCCCTCAATAAAACCAGGTCCTAAGTACTTTTGCTCTTAACCAAATGTCTAGAGCTACAGCTTTGAAGTTTCAGGCTTATCTATTACTTGACTACACATTTATAACATATTACCCTCATAAAGCTCAAAGAAATAAAATACATCTCAGCTGGCTTCCTTGCAATCCTCAACTCTGTCATAAGGAACTCAGTTTGCATTTAATGCCTCTTCTGATGTTGAATTTGGCTGCCCTGGATGCTTTTATGAAATTTAACCATTCTTTTCTTTTCAGTAGGAAACCAGAATATGGTGCAAGTTTCATTTATATGGTGTTTAGGTAAATTCATATGCATTTACACATAGCGGTCTGAGATTTCGCCTCATTATCTTTTCTTGCTTATTTTTGATTAGTGTTAGATCTTGAAAAGTATTTAGCTTTTGCACATCCCTGTCAGATTCAATTGCTGAATACTACCTGGTTTTAAAAGATCATTTTATTGACTACTGGCATAAAGAAATGAAGATTATAGTGCCAGGATATGACAATTTAGATGCTACTAAAAACATATGTTTTTCTCAGCATCTGATAGATTTTCTATGTTTTAGTTATAAAGATACCAATTTTATTATTATTATTAGAAATAGTTTGGAAAATACATTCCACTTTATTTCTAGTTGACATTTTCCTATATTACATTATTTTACAGAAAAGAGTTATTGTAAAATCAATGGCACAATGAATGAGAAATTATTGGGTATTTCAGGGAGCTTTTAAACTATACAAAATAGGGTATTAGTGATTCATGCAGCTCTATCTTTGTACACTAAATTTGTTTTCTACCTGTTATAGTTTGAGTTGCATTGCCAAGAATTTCATATGTTGAAGTTTTAATTCCCCAAACTTCAGAATGTGACTTTACTTGCAAATAGGGTCACTGAAGATAAAATTAATTAAATTATGAAAGTATCGGTAGGTTGGCTCCCTATCAAGTTTGAAAGACATTCTTACAAAAAGGAGCATTCAGACTCAGGGTCTTACACTTAAGAAGAAATCCCTGTAGAAATGAGGAAAGAGATAAGGATGATACTTCTCCAAGCCAAGTGCCAAAGATTGCCAACAAAACAACACACGCTGAAGTGGAAGCTTAGAAGAATCTTCCTCTCAGCCTAGAAAAGGTATTAGTCCTGTTGACAGTTGGATCTTAGATTTTTAACCTCCAGAACTTTGAGGTAATAAATGTCTATAGTATCAGCTATGTGGTCTGTAGCACTGTGTTGCAACAAGCCTACCAAACTAACAATTGCAAAGCTAGCACACACTAAGAAAACATAATCACCAGTTGTTAGACGAAAGTGACTGCTCTACTTAGCCTGCCGTTAAATTTTCTTGATAGCTATCCCTGCCTCAGCATTCATCAAGTTTGTGAATATCACCAGTTTCTATTCTCCAAAATAAACTTTCCTCAAGGTACATATATACAATTCAACTCAGACTGCAGACTTCAGTTTCTAAATTTGTAATGTAAATGACCTTTAACCTGTCATAGAATTCTGAAATTCTCTAAATTTATAATTTTAGAAAAGGCAAGAACTATTATTTTCTTTACAGAAAAGAAAAAACTGAAAGTCAAAAAGTGTAAGTAGATGAAAACTATGTCTGGAAACTGTCAGAAGAGGAATTCATTTTAAATCATGTACCTGCAGAGGGCTTTTCAACTTGCCACTTTGCTACCAAAATGATATTTTGTTATAGAAACTTTGTCTGTGGGTAAAATACAGCATGGGTATCAATTAAATCCTGACTAAGTCAATAAATATGCTTGTTGTCAAGAAAGTATTGATTTTTTAAATTAGATGATAGTTGTTTCAAAATACCTGGAGATAATACGCTCCATTTTGAACATTGATATATAACGGATGTCCTTGAAAGAAAGAAGTTGCTGAAGTAAATTCAGCTGAAAATCAGCAAACTGTACTTAAGAAGTACATCTGTAACTGTGGATAGACTTTTAGAGCTCACGCTTTATTTGTGTGTCTTTTTAGGAATCAATAGGAAGGCATCTGTAGCATCTAGGTGTTCCCATGCTGATCGCTGAGACAGCTACCAAATCACTGATTGGAAATTCACTATGTTAACAGGTTATATTGGCCAACTAAACACATCACTTGACTAGAATAGGAAACAATCGCAGAGGGTCACTGTAAACTAAAATAACAAACATGTAGCTGAGCAGTGAATATATTAGGGATTGAGGAGGTTCTGCAGGTATTGAGAATTCCATGCTACTGACATTTAACATGTTTCAAAAATATGCATTAACAATAACTGCAGATATATTGTCACATATGCTGCAGGAACAGCAATCAAATTATAGAATAAAATTATACTGAGATTTTGTTTTCCTAGCATTATAGTGTCTGTTTTTTATCGCAGTGAGAGTGGAGTCGTGGCTTCATTACATTTCTAAGTTTAAGAAAGTAAGTCTATAAAAGGTAACTGGCATATTCTCTCATCATCAAGAAATGTTTTTATTGGTAAAAAATTATATTTTTATATGAACTGTACTGTTTAACTCTGAAAATCCTGGAAAACATGATGTAGAAATTACTATTTTCTTGGTACTTGACTTTCAGATTCCTAAGAATATTAGGTTTTAAACGGAAAAAGGATTTTTATTTCAAATCGATATCCTGGAACCATCTACAGGCAACTTTTTCTTATTTGTTCTGTCAAGTGCCATCACCTGAATCCAAGTGACAGGGCAGCTGCCAGAGGACTGACTTTCATTTTGGAATGGTCTTCAAAGGGATGAAAGTTTTAGTGCCATTAATTTGGAAAATGTAGAAAATCTGACGCGTTCTGAAATTCTTAAGGACAAAATCACAGAAGAATGAAAACAATTTAAAATTTGCTTTTAAAATTATCAGAAAAAATGATCAAGAAAAATCAAATCTATAAAGACAATTTATTGGATGTTTGTGTTTTCTGGAAAGTTCATCTGAAAAATAACTAGAAATAGTATTACAAAAACATTTATGCACCAGAATTTTAAAAATATACTTGGAAGTATATAAATGATAAATGTTTGAGGAGATAAGCATGTTTACCCTGGTTTATAGTTTGTAAATTATGCAATGTGTTTAAGTAATGGAAGTCACATAGTATTCAGTTAACATGAACAATTTTATATGTTTAAGCATCAGATAAAAATAGAAGAAATAAATATGGGAAATTTAGAAAACTTTGTTTAATGATTATACCATTACACTCGGTGTGTATAGACTTCTGTTGCTTGTGGAAAAAAATAATTAAATATAGTTGCAGTCTTTACAAGGATAAATAGGGAGGTAGATTACATATTTATTCAATCATAGAGTTGCTCATGGGCTATTTATAAAATAAATTAATTGTTTTATCAAGCATTAAATTATGACTTAATGATATAGATTATTTGTAGAAAGAACATCATGTTTTCAAATTTTTGTTTTATAGAAAATGGAAATTAACCTATGAAATTTTGATAAGAATATTAATTTAAAGCTGAAATATTAATGGAAGAAATATGTAATTTTATTTATGCAAAGAATATGTAAGTGCATGTTTACGCATGATTTTATTTGTTCCATTAATTTTTATTAATAAATATATATTTAAATGTGAATTATCTATATTTATCTTACAAATTAAGAATCATTGTTACACAATGGGTACACAATGTGACTTGCTAGTGTGATTTATTTTATAGTAATGCACTGTCTCTCCAATTATTATTTGGGTATCATTTTATGTAAAAGAATGTGAGGCCACACAAAAGATAAAGAAATTTGAAAATTAAAATTATATTTGCATTGCAAGCTATCACAGAGTAGTATTTTATTATTGATGTGTAATTCAGATTTTGTTTGGAAGGAGTCATGAAATGATCACATTTTTAAAGCTTCAGTATTCAATGCTTAAGTCTAAATTCACTGTAAGCTTTAAATTTACAGCCCCCAGGGAAAAAGTTTGTTTTTTTCTTTTTAATTGTTTTTTTCTTTTTTAATTGTTTTTATTAGTATATATTTGTGATGCATTATCATTGCATTCACCTTGGGAAATTGGCACATAAGTGCATTGCTTCTTCATCATTTTTACTGTCTTTCTCCAATTTCTCCTCTCCTTTCTTGCCCAGATATGCTTCTCATTTCTACGAAGACTGCGCCCCTATTTTCTACATTCTCTTTTGTTCTGTTTCTTAAATGATTTCTATATTGAGTTTCTTATATAAGAGAAACTATGCAATATTTAACCTATGAATGATTTATTTAACAAAACCAGTGACTTACATTTATTATTATGTGTGAATAATGTACCAGTGTGGATATATACCACATTTTATTGTACATTTATCTGTTTATGGACCTATAGGCCACTTCCTTGATTTAGCTCTTATGAAACTGTGCTGGTATAAATGTGCATGTACCACTGCAATATGAGGACCTACTGCAATATGATGGCTTTAAATCTTTTGGGAAGACACTCAGAACAGGCATAACTGGGTCAAATGAACATTCTATTTAGTTTTTTAGGAATCTCCATACTCATTTCCATAGAGTATGCTAGTTTACATTCTTACTAATAATATAGAGAAGTTCCTTTAATTCCATAACCTTCCCTTAATTTGCTGTTATTTGAATTTTTGATAATACATTCTCTTCCTGAAGTAAGATAAAATCTCAGTGCTATTTTTATTTGCATTTCACTGATGATCAAAGATGTTGAACATTGCTTTATATACTTGTTAGTCATTTGTATTTCTTCTTTTGAGAAATGTCTATTCTTTTAAATTGTTAATTTATGAGTGAGTCTTTCATTTTTTGGGGGGTCTAGCTTTTTGAATTCTTTATATAGTCTAGATATTCACCTTTTGTGTGAAGAGTACCGAGCAAAAATTACCTTTTTATTTTATAGGTTGGCTCTTCGCCCTGATAACTGTTTTCTTTTCGTTGCAGAAGATTTTCAATTTGATACAAACTCATTTGTTAATTCTTGTTATTGTTTCTTGTGTAATTGGTGCTCTCTTAAGAAAATCTTATCTATGCCTATACCTTGAAGATTTTTACCAGGTCTATCTTCTAGCAGATTTATTGTTTCTGTTTTTATACATAAGTTTTTGATTTATTTTGATAGAAACACAGTTTTAGTAGAAAAATGTTTATATCTTAAAGCACTATGCAGTTATTGATTTTATAAAGTTTTTAGTTGTTTTGCTGTTTTAGTAAAGAAAATAGTGGAAAATACAATATCACTGAGGAAAAAGTGGTTATAGTAGATTTAAAAAGAAAATTCATGCTGGCATTTAAAATATTAGTGTTTGAGAAAATCTGAACTGTCCTATGAATAGAGATTTTTAAGGAAATGCTTCAAATGAGAAATTTCATTTCGTTGTTTGAGAAAGTGTGTAGTGAATTATTGCTTTTAAATAGAGTTTGTTACCTTCTGATCTAGCATGTAAAGAACTTTGAGTTTACTACTGTGCCCTAGCAACCAGTAAAAAGCTGAATAACTGGGGAAAAAAAAGAAGAGGAACACAAATCTTAGCTATGTCAGGAAATTGAGGGCATTGGGACTACTGCGTGCACAAAAACTGTAAAGTCAGATAGAGGATTACAGAGAATCACAGTTATTAGGAGCAAAAATCATGGGGAAAACCTACATAGGCACCAGTAACTTGTACTTGGATAAGAAAAATTGAAAGGAAAGAAATTTCCAGAATCTCAGTGTAATCAAGTATTAGAATTAAATTTTCATTGGAGGTTGTTCATTCTTTTTATAAATTTTATCTCTAGGAGCCTGATATTTTTACAGTGAGTAAAGTGGTGTCTTAGTTTATGAACTTAATTCACTTCAAGACTCTGATTGCAAACCGAATTGGTCACAAACAGAATCACATTTCTCCATTAGGTTCAGTGTCACCAGATGCAGAGTTAGCAAACAGAATCAAAACTTTACTGAATGCTTCTGTACATGAATCAAACTGTCTGTAAACAGAAGTGTTTGTGAACCAGGGTATTACCGTATCTGAGAAAATTCTCATGTATTTTACAGAAAAGGAACCATTTTTATGTATATAAGGCATTCAGTTCTTCTTAATAAGGCTTGCTTTCAGAAGCAACTATATGTTATTTGGAGATAAACTTGATTTGGTTGTAAATAAGAATTACAAATTGGAGGGTAATCATTAAAAGAGACAACAAGAAACATGGTGAATACTCTAAGAAGAGAAAATTGAATCAGATGAAATGTTCCATTAAAAGAAAAAAAAAAAAGAAAAACAGAAAAGCTGTGAAGAAAAAAGGAGAAACAAAGCCCAGCGTGGTGGCGCATGCCTTTAATCCCAGCACTCGGGAAGCTGAGGTAGGAGGAGCGTTGTGAGTTCGAGGCCGGCTTGGGCTACAACGTGAACGCAAGGCCAGCCCGAGCTACACAGTGCAACCCTGCCTCAAAAAACCAGGACTGGGAGTTTGGCTCAGTGACTTAAGCGCATGTCTGACAGGCGTGAGGTTGTGAGTTCAATCCCTGGTACCGCAAAACAAAAACCAAAAAACAAAAAAAAACAGTCATCTGGCTATACTTCATATTTGAAAATGATTGATATCCAGATAAAATTATATACTCTTTTAATTTCTTACATTAGGGAGACTAGATGATATTTACACATGGGAGTTTGATTTATTTCACTTATGAGTATAGTCTCTAGTTGCATCCATTTACTTATAAAAGCCTCGAGTTTGTCCTTCTTTATAGCTGAGCAATACTCCATCGTATAAAAACATCACATATTATTTATCCGTTTCTTGGTTAATGGGCATTTAGGTTTCTTCCAAGATTTAGTTATTACAAATTGTGCTGCTATGAACATGGGTGCACATATATCACTATGGTATGATGTTTTTAAATCTGGGAAAATACCCAGAAGGGGAAGAGCTGGGTCACATGAGACCTCTAATCCTAGTTGTTTGAGGAATCTCCATGGTGATTTCCACAGTGATTACACCAGTCTACACTTCCATCAACAGTGAAGGGTTCCTTTTTCCCCACAGTCCCATCATCATTTTGATTTCTTGATGATAACCATTCTTTCCAGAGTGAAACAGAATCTTAATGTTGTTTTAATTTGCACTTGTTGAATGGCCAATGATGTTGGACATTGTTTCATATATTTATTTGCCATTTGTATTTCTTCATTAGAGAAGTGTGTATTTATTTCAGATGCCCATTTTTGGATTGGGTCTTTGAATTTGGGGGACCTGACTTTTCCATTCTTTTTATGTTCTAGATACAAGTTCTTAGAGGTATAGCTTTATAAAATACTTTCCCACTCTGTGAGTTTTCTTTTCATTTTGTTAGTGATTTCTTTAGAAGTGAAAAAAATTCTTTAATAGGACAAAATCCCAGTTGTTGATTCTTTGAAGTACTTCCCATGCAGTTTGGTTTTTGTTCATGAACTCTCTGATTACCCCTATGTCCTCTACATTTCCACCTATTTTCTCTTCCAGTAGATTTAGGATTTCTAATGCAACACTTAGATCTTTTGTGTCTAGTTTAGTCTTTGACATGTGGGAAGTCAGTTTTGCTAGTTCTGTTTGTGAAAAAGGCTATCTTTCTTCCAGTGGATATTTGTGGCCTTTTTGTCAAAGATAAGGTGGCTGAGTGTGATAGAGTTGTGTCTGCATCTTCTAATCTGTTCCATTGATCATCAGGTCTGTTTTTTTTTTTCCAGTACTATGATTATTTTATATAGTAGCTTTTGTAGTATAATTTCAAGTTAGGGTTTGTGATGCCTCCCTCCTTGCCTTTGCTGCCCAGGATTGTCTTTGCTATTCTAGGCCTCTTCTGGTTCCAAATGAATTTTAGGAATGCTTTCTCTAGATCTGTGAGCCATGTTACTGGTATTTTGATTGGGATTACATGAAACAATAGTTTTGGAAGTATGGTCATTTTTGCAATGTTGATTCTCCTATCCATGAACAAGGAATATCTTTCCATTTTCTGATAACCTCTTTAAACTCCTTTTTCAGAGTGCTGAAATTTTTAATGAATATTTTACTTCCTTTGTTAGATTGATTTCTAAATATTTCTTTTTTTTTTTTGATGCTATTGTGAAGGGTGTGGTTTCTCTGACTTCTCTCTCAGTGACTTTGTTGTTTGTGGACAGAAATACTATTGATTTTTCAGTGTTGACATTCTATCCCACTATGCTACTGAATCTGGTTATTAATTCTAGAAGTCTTTTGGTGGAGTTTTTGGGGCTTTCTATGTAGATAATCATATCATCTGCAAATAGTGATAATTTAACCTCTTCCTTTCCTGTCCTTATTTCTTTTATTTCTCTCTCTTGTTTAATTGCTCTAGCTAGTGTTTCCAGAAATATATTGTGTGGGAGTATTGATAGTGAACATTCTTGTCTTGTTCCTGATTTTAGTGTGAAAGTTTTGAGTTTTTGTCCACTTAGTATGGTGTTGACTGTTGGCTTGTCATAGAAGCCTTTATTAGATAGATATAAAGATGATCTATTCTGGTTTTCTGCAGGCTTTTTATCATGAATGAGTGTTGGACTTTGTCAAAAGTTTTTTGGCATCTATTGAGATGATCAGGTGATTTTTGTCTTCAAATCTGACGATGAGGTGTATTACATTGATTGATTTGTGTATGTTGAACTATCCCGGTATTCCTAGGATGAATCCTACTTGGTCATGATGTATAATCTTCTTGATGATTTGCTGCATTCTGTTTGGTTAGTATTGTGTTGAGGATTTTTCATCTATATTCTTTTGTGAGATTGACTTGTAGTTATCTCTCTCTCCCTCTCTTTTTTGGTTGGTTTTTTCTCTGTATTTGGTATCAGAATAATACTTGCCTCCAGGACTGAGTTAAGGAGAATCCTCTGCTTTAAATTTCATTAAACAGTTTGAGGAGTGTTGGCATTAAATCTTCTCTAAATTTCTTGCAGAATTCAGCCATCAGAACTTTGATCCTTCTTTGTTGGTAAGTTTTTTATGATGTTTCAATTTCATTAATTGATATTGAGTTATTCAGAATTTTTACATCTTCTTGGTTCGGTTTGATAGATCATGTGTATCTAGAAAATTGAAATGGACAGTATTTTCTTTAACATGAATGATTTAAGTTTAAAATAAGAGAGGGAAAGATTGAGTAAACCAAAACAGAAGATCCAATGTAGGCTTCCTATGAGAACTTCATTTTAATTATATAGATAATTGAACACTAAAATTATGGTACTAAAATGACATTCTTTACCAACACTAATAGAAAGAAAAGAGGAGGAACTTCATTAACTTCAGAAAGAACATAATTCAGAGCAAGGATAATTTTCAGGTGTAAAGAAGGACATTATATTATAAACTGATCAACACTCTAGGAAGTCATATCAATTCTTAATAGGGATGTGATTAACAACAGAACATCAAATACATAAGCCAAATCTAATTGAATAGCAAGGAGAAATACATAAACCCACCATTATATTTCTAGACTTCAGTATCCCCTTGTCTGAAATCTATTGCTCCAGCAAGCACAAAAATAGTAAAGGTATAACTGAAATCAACAATGTCAGTGATCAGTCATATGCAATTAGTTAACACTGATCGGCTACTTTGCCTGATAACAGGACATCACAAAAGCGTAACAAAAACATCACATTTGGAACCATAAAACATATTTTACCAAATTTTTTAAAGATTTATTTTATAGCACTGGGGATCGAATTCAGAACCTTACACCTGCCAGACAGGCGCTTAAACCACTGAGCCAAACTCCCAGTCCTAGTGTTTTGAGGCAGGGTCGCACTATGTAGCCCAAGCCAGCCTCGAAATCATAACACTTCTCCTACCTCAGCCTCCCGAGTGCTGGGATTAAAATCATGTACCACCACGCCTGGCTTTTACCAAATTTAAAAGGACTGAAATCTAAGACTATTTGCTTTCTTCCCACAATAGAATTAAAGTACAATTCAGCTAGAAAATTCCAAAATAGTTGGGGAATGAGCCAAATATTTCCAAATGATATATGAGCAGGTATTAATAAAACTGAATTTATAGAGAAAAAAACAAATAGTGATTGTTCAAAAACTGGTCAAATAATAGGTAACATTTTGCCAGTCTAGAAAAAAAAAGGAAAAGGAAAAGGAAAATAAAAAAAGAAAATGAAGATGAAGTTGAAAGACATAAGATAAAAATTACTACTATCAGAAACTTAATAGCATCATCACTATAGGTCCTATGAGTATTGAAAGGAATGAAGGAATATAAGGAATAACCCTATGGCTATAAATTTGATAATTTAAACGACATTAGCCAAATGTCACATGAAGAATTAGACAATCTAAAAAGTTTCTATAAACTAAATAATTTTTCTATAAGAAAATAAATTACTGTTACTAACCTTCTGAAGTAGAAATTCCAAAATTCCGATGAGTTTATCAGTGAATTGCATGAAAATGCTTAAGAAATTAATTATGCCAAGTTTAGATATAAGCCATAATTTTATACCCCCAGAATTTTCTTCCCCAAAATGCAGATAGTCTATCTATTAAGCAATGCCAAATTCTTAACAGTTTCAGAACTGCTGAAAAGTCCAAATCCAAAATCTCCACTGAGACACAATGTAAACTCTTAGCTATAAGTACCTGTAAAAATAAAAAAGAATGTTAAACACTTGCAAATACAATGGCAGAAGTTTAAGTATTTTTCATTCTTAAAGGGAGGAAAAGGGGAATAGACAGAAACTGGGCCAGAACAAGACCAAAATCCAACAGGAGAAACATCAAATCCTATAGCTCCGTGGCCAACACCCGAGGTAGTTTTGGTGAGACGTGAGTTCCAGAGGGTTTGGTTGGCTCCACCGTTATAGCATTGACAGTTGCAGTCCATGTGGCCTCTCTCTTTCGTGGGCCATGCTCACTGCCTGATGATTTCTTCAGCAGATGTTTCATATTCCTGGAATCTCTAACTTCCAGAGTTTCCACTGTACTTTTGGGTACTCTCTTAAAACTTCAGGTGTACCTCTCAGGGGAACCTGGTAAGGACAATCACCTGTCACATTTTTTCCTGTGACAAAATAATTATTGCATGCCACATTCCTGGAAAAGTAGCACTGTGTGGATGATGGCAAAATATATAACATTTTAACAGCAGCCTATGCATCTTGGACCATGGCTTCAGTGGCCTTTGAGTAGTGATGGCTGAGCAAGTGACATGAATCCTAGGGAAGCAAATCTTAGTGAGTAAGTGTATTTCCTGAGTAGTTGTATTGGGGACTTATCAAATGAGAGATTTGCACCCTTGCAGCTACCTTGGGTTGGACCTTGCTGATTTCTGAGTTGCCCTCAAGGTATATTTCTTATTGTTCTGGTGCAAAGTATTTCACTTCTGTTTTTCATTTTTCTTTTTATTAGTATTTGTTTGCAGTACATATTAGTTATATTGTTTTCGAGGAGTTGATATATGTACATAACACATTTCAGTTCTATTTTCTTCAGCTTTCCCTACTTTTCTTTCATACAATCCATCTCTTAATCCCCTTCCCATTTGAAAAATATCTATCTTCCTTTTTCCTATTATCTACCTTTTATTTTGTTCTATTTTTATATTTTGATCTCATCTTACAAAAGAAATTGTGTGATATATGAACTTTTGCATCTGATTTATTTCACTTAACTTAGTCTCAAAATGCATCCATTTTCTTACAAATGACTCAAATTTATCATTATTTATGGCACAGTACTACTTTACTGTTTATATGTACCACTTTTTCTCTCTATTCAACTCTTGATAAATATATAGGCTGATCCTAAGATTTAGCTATTATGAATTTTGCTTCTATAAATATAGGTATTCACATATCACTGCATTATAATGTCTTTAACACTTTTGAGATGATACCAAAAAAGGGAAAAGGTAGATCAAATGTAATTTGTAGTTTTAGTTTTTTGAGGAATCTCCATACTGATGTACGTAGTGGTTGTACTCATTTACATTTCCACCAAAGGTTTAGGAGGCTTTTTTTGGTGAAGTTTTGCAAATAGTCATTATTATTTGATTTATTGACAGTAGACAGTCTTCATGTTCCTGAGTAAGACTGAATCTCACTGTTATTTAATTTGAATTGACTTCTTTTAAAAACTAATCTGTTCAATAATCATACTTTTATTTGCTCCATTTTTGCAAATGCTTTTTTCCTGGCAAAATTCTAATTTTTCACGTAATTTACGTCTATCATTTGCTCTTCATTTTCAATGTGAGCCTGGCAAAAAGCAGCCACCATTAGCAATAACACAGTCTGAAAGTTGGGTTTCCTTGAAACGTCCTCCACCAGATTAATTAGTGTTGCATGCAAAATCTCAATTTCCTGCAAAGATACCAGATATGGATCAAATAAAGTCAAATCATCTTCTAGAGCTTAATATACATGGTCCCTAGTCTAATACTGCTAATGGAGTCTTTCTTCTCATCTGAATCCCCTGAACCTGTCCTTTACTGTCCTCAGTCCTATCAGCATTCTGGACTTCTGAAGTTACTACCAAGTTGTCCCATCAGGCTGTGTTCTCAGTATTATAAGAATTCACTATTCTGTATTTTCAAAGCTTCCCAAACTCCTCCTGCAAACCACTTTCAAAATCTCCTTCATCATTTGGTCTTGCACAGTCACTCCAAAGTTCCCACTCCTGGTACAAATTTTCTAAATCATTCAGTTTTCCCATTTCTGGAACAAAATATCCCAAATCCACAACTCAGAGCAGAAGTTTATTTTGGCTTCTTGTTCAGTGAGGGTAATTTGTGATTGGATAGCTTCTGAGTAGAAACACATATATAAGGACCTTGAGGACAGAAACTGCTCATGTCATGTCAGCTACGAAAAGAGAGAGAAAAGCACAGGATGAGAAGACACCTTTCCAATTCATCCCTCAAATGATTCATCTTTCTGAAAAGGTCCTACCTCCAAACAGAAAATTTTTGGGAGGCATTTCAGATATAAAACATAAAATAAAGTCAAAAAAATTCCCCAACTTTATTTTATGAATCTGCAAGAAGATCTACAGCTAAATTTTTACTTATAGTGAGACATTGAATGTTTTCTTGGTAAGCTAAAAAAATGAGGTTATCTCCTTTTGTCCTGTTTTTCAACATCAAACTGAAAATTTTAGATAATGGAATAAAAGAATAAAAAGTACACGAATTAGCAAAGATGAAATCAAACTTGTCTTTTGGAAAGCTGACATTGTGGTTCTAGTAAAAAAAATCCAAAATTATTGACAAAAATACTGTTATACTATTAGAACTAGCACAGCATTAAAGCAAATTTACCGGATACAAGCGAACATATAAAAGTAATTTCTTTCCTGTATACCAAAAGTTGAAATGAACCACATATTGCTAGTTACAATAGCATCTGAAATGAAATATTTAGGAATAAAAATTTGAAAATATGAATGAGATTTCTAATAGGAAGACTACAAATGATTGATGAAATTTAATAAAAAATCTTAATAAATAATGAAATATTTATTCCATGTTCATGGACAAAAAGACAATTTTCAACTGTTGATAGATCAGTGGTGGTAGCTTGGCTTACAGTTTCAGCACAGTTACTATGAAAATATCAACAAACTAATTCTAAAATTCATATGGTTAGGGATAGCCAATTCATTATAGAAAGAGAAAAAAATGAATTCATATGATTGGCTATACATAATTTCCTTTGTTATACATTTACATTAATCAAAGAAATGTGATGTGGGCAAAGAATAGATAAATTGCAGAGTGTGGTGATGCATATTTGTAATCCCAGCACTCAAAGATTAAAGCAGGAGGATTGCCACGAGTTGAGGTCCATCTGGGTTACATAAGTGAATTAAAGACCAGCCAGTACTACATAGTGAGACCTGGTCTCAAAAACAAAGACTAGAGCAACTAAACATGAATTCACATGAGGAGTCAACTGATTTTTTTAGAAAGGAGATAAAAGAGTAGAATTGAGCATAGGTACAAAATGGTTCTAGAACAAGTGGACATTAAAATGAAAAAATATAATCTAGATATTAAAATGCAAAAAATCAATGTTACACTTTTCAGTAATTAACACAGAATGCACCATAGACCAAAATGTAGAAGGCAAAACTACAAAACACCTGAACATGATATAAGGAAACCTTGATCTGGGGAATATGACTTATAGATATAATACAAACAGTAGGATCAGTGAATTAAAAAAATTGATAAACGTCTTTAACATTAAAAACATTTGCTGTAAGAAAGATGATGTCAAGAGAAGGAGAAGGCAAACCACAGACCAGGAGAAAAACTTGCTAAATTTACAAATGTAAACAGTGGGGAAGCTAATGATACATGATGATAAAAAGAATATAGACATTCTCTCCACTTCTGCTCAGTTTTGTCTTGAACCTAAAACTGCTCTGAAAAATAAAGTATATTGATCACAAACTTAAAACAATGAAAAGTTGGTCTCTGATATTAAACTAATAAGTTTCAGAGGATCGTGGATTTCCATTCAGAGGATCTTGAAACTTGGCAGCATTCTAATCCAAAGTGATTAAATGCTCATTTTAAGGTGAATTTGCACTATTTAAAGAATGTGAGTATACCTGTTAATGTCCTTTTCCTATGTGCTAACAATACTTGAGGATTTAATGGTTCAGTATTCCATTTATGTAAATTATTGCTACAACACCAAGTTTGTACAATAAATGGCACACAATTCAAAATCTAAAAAGCAATAATGATTTTAGTATCACTGTCGATTGTAAGATCAATAATTATAACAATGATAATAGTTTATAGTTATCTATTGAGTAATCTGTGCCACATCTTATGCTTTTTTGGAGGTGACAAACACAATCATATTTTGTCTTTACAACAAATCCTTGAGCTATATACTATTGCACTATACCTGAGTAAGAGTTTGCCCAAATCATGCAAAATTAAAATATACTTTCGTTTTGGCTGAGGATTTAGCTCAGTGGTGTAAGCGCCTGCCTGGTGTATTTGGTGATACTATGTATCCCCAAGTCCTCATATAGTTTTGATGGGGCTGAGTCTGATGCTTGTGTTAGATTTGTTTTCTAGAGCTGGGATTGGTGATGCGAGTGCTGCACCCGCCCAGGGGTGGAGCTGAGATACAGGGTAAAGGAGGCGGGTCTTCCTATTGCTCTCTTCTGCGCTTCCACCCTCCACTCTCTCTCTCTCTCTCTCTCTCTCTCTCTCTCTCTCTCTCTCTCTCTCTCTCTCTTACCAGCATGCCTTGTTGTTTGCAGTGGCCATGAATGGTGGCCCCACCATGCCACGTTGCCTTACAGCCAACTGAAACTCCTGAGAAACTGTAAGAAATAAACCTTTCCTTCCCTAATATTGGGTGTCAGGTATTTTGTCTTGGCAACGAGTAAAAAGTAACTAAGACACCTGGCAAGCGTGAGGTTGTAAGTTCGATCCCCAGTACCCATCATTGAAGTGTTCAATGCTCATAATATTGGGAAAAGTGGTATATCTGGAATGTAAATGTGTGTTTTACTTATATTCTGAGTTGCTGTCCTTTCTAACTCATAAATTAGTAGGCCAAAATTACCCACTCCAGTTCATATTTTAGGGTTGTATAGAGAAAATATCAAGAATTTACATTCTTATGCCAGTTTTAGTCATTTTCTACATAGAAAGTAACACGTAATTAGGAAATTAATTTGTCCTTGTTTCATTGATATAACTGTAAATACTTTGTTGGATGCTCTTTGGGGATGTATATTGATTGGCCTTGAGAGTCTGATGTGTAGTGTTTCCAATCCTACAGCTATAACAATGTGTAACATTGAACATTAATTTCTTGATCATATTTACTACAGACCAGGCTTTTTAACTAATAAAAACTCATATTTCCATACATTTCTCTATTTATCAATTCATGGATCGAGAAAATTATTGATAGTGTCTACAGTAATAACGAATAGTTCTTCATTAACGAGATAGTTGTCACTGGTTTCCACTATTATTCCTAACATTAACATCTGGTAAGGCATTTGTATACTTAATAACAGGTACTCCTATAGGATAGAGAAAACTACTCTGAGATTAAAGCAGTTGAAATCCACTCTCAATCTCTTCTCTCTTTTTGTGATGTTGCTTTGCCTCATATTACCACTTTAAGACACCAAGTGTGAAAATTATTTCTGTTTCTAAAATTTCAATGTAAATTTAGCACAAACTACAGCATCTTTATGTTTAAAAAATGTACAAGATACAATTGATCTTCTAAGTGTTACATTAGTCTCTAATTACATTTAAATTGACTCATTTGCAAAGCCCAGGTTGTGATTTGTTCTGATCCTGAATTTTATTCTTTTTGTATCCTCCCCAAAATACATTTTGTTTTAATACTAGATTTTCAAGCAAAGTATTAACTTGAAGATGACATTGTTGGGGACAGTTTTTCTTGCTGAAGAGGAACTGTATGGACAAGGAGGTTAGGGCAGATCTATAAAAAAAGTAATTTTTATCTGGCTTAATTTCTCTTATATTGGAAGAGAAATGAGTTGTGTTCTGAGTGCATTAGAAGATATGTCCCAATAGGCATCAATAAAAATGTAAAAAGTCTTTCCATTTGCACTTGCATTTGGAATTGTTTGGCAAGAAAGTATTGAGATAAGTGAGAAAGACATTATGTTTGGAATGTGGTCCCTTCTCTGTCCTTGAATTTCATATTCAATACTCTTTCACAAAAGCTCCCATAAGAGACTACATCCATGTTATACCCCTTTATGCTAAACTTAAACAGTCAAATATGACTATTTGAAGTCTGATCTTCAAATATAAAAGCCCAACCTGGAATTTCAAACACAACTGTGGAATAATCTTTGCACAGAATAGAATGCAGCAAACTTCCAATGAATTGAAACACCTGCTTTACAGATACCCCATGGAGGAAAAGACACACACATGTGGGCAATTCAGCAAATTTAACAAGACCTAATGAGCCTTGAAACTGTAATTTAATTCTTAATTTCTGTGAAGTAAATTTAGTAATGACTGATAAGGATCATCATCATCCACACTTACAGAGTCATTAACAGGAAAGTGGAAACACCTGTCCTTTTATGTAAGGCGCTTAGTTCACTTCATCTAAGTTTGAAGCTGCTGTCCTTTGAACAGGAGAAACAAATGAGATTCAAGGTTTAAGTTATTTTAAAATCAAAATTCTATACTACAAAGCATGAAGATCATTTAGATCAAATTCCATAGCTGTATGATTGACGAAGGCTACACAAATTTGTTAACAGGAATGAGTAGATAAATGATTTATACATTCTAGCATGATAGTAGGATGCATGAAATAGTTATATACAAGATATATTTGCTATATACAGTTGCGTTCAAGGATGGGATTATTTTCTTACAGATGGTTTTCTTTGTTACTATGATAGTTAAATCTCTGATATTATTTTACTGTAGGGTTTTCCTTTTTGTAGTTTTAAGATATGGTTCATATTTATAGTTCAGTCAGAGAATGAATGGATAAATTATAGAAAAAGCAAAATAGTCTAGTCTTAAGATTTAATACTTCTTCATGAAGTGCAAAAATAGTGTTACAATATCTGCTTCCATTCCTAGTCATAATGACTTCTTTCTATTGAGATGTTTCATGACAGTTGTAATAGGCAAAAATAAATCTGTATATCCTCTTTTTTCTAATACTGTTTTGTAAATGAACTCAGGTAAGTTAAACACAAAGTTAATCCTGAAGAAAAACTCAGTGACTCTGTCACACAATATTAATAATCAACACAGATTATTGAAAAATTACAGAGTCCCAAATATCAAATCTTTCTTCTGCATAATTCAGGCTAGTAACATCAGTAGAATAATAAATGCTAGGAACAATTGGAAGTGTTTTTCAAATTTTGATTTTTTTGTGACTCAGTCTCTACATATGTAAATCCATGTTAGCAGCGTATAATAAAATAAGTATTTTAGGTTACTTGTAAATGGCCAAAGTTATGTGAATTTATTATTGTTATTCATCTATTCAGTATTTTGTTCATTAGACAAACTACATGCAGGGTGTTTATTCTGATCTAGGCAGAAGTATAAGTAGAAGATGAGGAAAAATTGTAGAGGGCTCTTCTTTGGGCATTTTGAATATATATCCAGAGAAAGCAATGATTTGTCCTTTTTTTTGGTGGTCTTTTTTCTTGCAGTATATATGATTATGACTATTTTTAGAATTATAATAATGCTAATATTTATTATTTTATTTGATATAAAACTCAATTAACAGAAGAAAAATGCAAACACTTTGTCTAATCGAACATCTGTTTCTTATCCATGTCTGGCCCTTAAATTGTTCTCTGTACTTACTCTGTTTTTGCTACTTCTGGCTTTTGTGTGTATGTATGACTCAGTGCCATATAACAAACTCAACTAAATTGTATTTATGTCATAAAATTTTCAGATTTCTTTGCCAGACAATTAATGAGAGAAGGAGTTTAAGTCAGTAGAGTCAGGAGTTGGGAGGTTTGTGAATTTGATGCTGCTATAGTTTGGTCAGTGCACTATGCACTTCAATTCCTTTCATGGTTATCATGTGTTCAGAGGGAAAGTTTCCCACAATATTTCTGTTCTTCTTCACATTTCAACCATATGTCTATAGCTGTGCTCCAAGATGTCCTATCATATTCTCACCTTGTCATGCTTTGTCATAGGAGAAAACTGCTCCTGCTTTTCACTGCTTTGGTTAACAGCATAATGTTGGCAAGAGGGGTTTTCTGTTGTTCTAGGACAACCTTAGCATATATGCTTGCATAGAAGCCTTCCTCAGTGACATGTATCTGTGCAATCAATGAGAAACCTCTAATATTCTAGGCTTAGGGCTTTTCCTGCTCCACCTTCATGGGTGGCAGACTTGATTTCTTTTTCTTCTTAGCCATAATGGGTACTTATTGATTCCCTGGGAGTAAATTCCTACTGTTCTTCCTCTAATGACTTTATCCATTGTAAGTTAGGGCAGAACAATCTGAAGGGCCTTGGTAACATTGTTGTAGCCATAGTTTCCATCTCAGAGAACTATACCACTCACAAGACTCCTGTATATCTGTTCTTCTATTGATCTTCATGGTAAGTACCTGGTAGGGTTTTATAGTTATGAGTCTATAAATGGTCTATTTGCTTTTTATTTCTGTGATGACTTGACTCTTGCATCATTATGCTAGGGGATACTAAGATTTTAGAAATTAATTAAAAGTCTAAAATAAATTCTTCTTACTGGTACTATCCTTCTTGCTCCCATCTACATTTTGAGGGACCTAGCATGTATGCCCATGTCTACTTGAAATTACTTTCTTTCTTTTCTTCAGATTGTAGGTTTTATTGTTGCTTTGTAATCTCAGCTTTCTAAAGAGTCGAAAAAAGCCTTAATTGTCTAAATTATCTGTTATTTCTATATTTCTAAATTCCAGAAAGAGAGAAATCTCTCCCCTACTTTTCAAATGCTTTTTCTTACATTTTAGCCTATTCTACATAGCATTTAAATTTTATGAATGTCTTAATTAGAAAATTGGCTGAGTTTATGTATTGTACTCCTGAATTTTCAGGGATTTTTATTCTCTCAAGTATCTAATTTTAGAGGTTTTATGGTAACTACATTGCTGAAAATTTTGTGGTTTAAAAATCTTATTTTGAGACCTAGGGCAGCGGCGGGATCATTGGCTGCCCCTCCTCTTCGCCCCCGGACTTAGGACAGTGGTGGGATCATCGGTTGCCCCTCCTCCTCACCCACCAGACCTAGGGGGCCAGTGGGATCATCTGCTGCCTCTCCTCCTTTTCCCCTGGACCTAGGGGGGTAGCGGGATCATCAGATGCCCTTGCTCCTCGCCCCAGGGGACTTACGGCAGCAGTGAGATTATTGGCTACCCCTCTTCCTTGCCCCCTGGACGTAGGGGGCCTGCAGGATTGTCGGTCATCCTTCCTCCCCACCCAAAAGACCACAGCAGCCCATGGACAATCAGTGACCCCTTCCACCATCTGTAGAACCTTGGAGGGCTAATAGGAGCCTCAGTAACCCCTGACTGACACAAAGTACTTTAGTAGGCTTGTGACAGTGTGGTGAGTTTCCCTCTCGAATACAGGACCTCAGTGGATAATGAGAAGCAGCAGCAACACCTTCCCAGCTGTAGGACCTTGGTGAGCCTGGTAAGAGTGTGGGTGAGTCTGTCCTCCATATAGAGTACACCAGGGCGGTTGAGGAGAGTGCTAACAAGACCTCCACCAACCTGGAGGAAATCAACAGGACTTATGAGACACCCAGTGACACAGTAGTTTGCCACCTGAGGCACACACTAAAGCCAAGTAGATCTGGTGGCCTGGAACAGCCTGAAGCTGTAGTAACAATAGGAACTAAGGGTTGACTTACTTGAATGCTTTTAGCTTAGTCACCCTAGGAAGACTATAGGGCTCACCCAACAGGCCCTGCAGGAGAAATTTAGGTGACTGCCCCTCCCCTTCATTGTAAAACCAAGCAATTGGACAAACATCAACCACACAGTAGGACACTAAGACATGCATGACACACAGTTGAGACTAGTGGGATTGAAAGACCAAATATTAACCCAAGAGGTAAAAATGACAAAATGGAAAAGCAAAATGTAATCTCAAACATCCAGTCCATCAGGAACAAGTACAGGAAACAATGAAATAGAGGACATTAAAAGTCATACGCCTGAAATTTCTGAAAAGATAGCAAGTGAAATAAAGAAACAAATCCATGAGGCCATAAAGGAAATCAGATTAGAAATAATCTCTCATGTAAAGAAAGAAATGACAACCTTAATAAAGGCGTTGCTCAGCATAGCTAGAGAAGACATAGATTAAAAAGTACAGGAGCATAGGAAAATGATGGAAACCTTGAATGAACAATATAGAAAAGAAGTAGAATGCATGAAACAAATTCCAAGAGATATCCAAGAAACAAAAAAACTATTGAAAGCTGGCAAAACCGTTTGAATAAAGCTGAAGATAAAATTTCAAACCTTGAGGACAGGAACACAGCTAGCAATCATGAAAGGAAAGAACTTTTAAAAATAACAAGACAGCATGAAATGACAATTCAACAGATTCAGGATGATGTGGAAAGAAACAATATAAGACTAATAGGCCTAAATGAAGATGCAGGGGTCAGTGCAAATGACATAGGAAAACTATTTGCAGACATAATAGCAGAAAATTTCCCTAAAGTGGGAAAAGAATCAGACACACAGATAAGTGAGGCATAAGGAAGGCCAAAAAGTTATAAACAAAATAAATCTACACCCAAGCATATAATAATTGAGATCCCAGAAATTCAGCATAAAAACAGAATACTAAAAGCTGTTAGAAGACACAACTCACCTATCAAGCAAAATCAATTAGAATCATAGTGGACTTCTCAGCACAGACCCTCAAGTCAAGACAAGTTTTAAGTGAAGTGTTTCAAGCCCTGAAAGAAAGCAACTTGCAACCCAAATGGCTGCACCCTGCAAAGTTTTCTTTGAAAATTAATGTAGAAAAAAGATACTTCCATGACAAAGAACAACAGAAGAAATTCATGTCCACCAAACCAACCCTAGAAATAGTACTGACAAACATACAAGATAGAGATAAAAATGACTACAATTCCCAGAACAACAACAGAAAGACACCACCAGACAGGACATGCAATTAAACAAGGGCAAGCAATTAAATGAGAAGGAAAATCAGTAAACCAACAACAGGAAAATAACATGGCAGAGTTGAGCCAGTAAATATCAGTTATTTCCATCAATGTAAGTGGCCTTAACTCACTAGTTAAAAGAAATGTTGACAGAATGGATCAAGAAACAGGATTCAACAATATGCTATGTACAAAAAACACATCTGACTCAAAAGGAAACTCACAGACTAAAAGTCAAAGGATAGAAAATAATATTCCATGCAACAGAAACCCAGAAGAAAGCAGGGTAGCTATTCTGTTTGTAGACAATATGAACTTCAAACCAAAAATGATCAAAAGATATAAAGAAGGTCACTACATACTAGTCAGGGGAATAATTCATGAGGAAGAGCTAACAATCATAAATATGTATGCACCAAATACAGGAGCACACAACTATATAAGGCAAATACTAATAGACATGAAAAACCAAATAAGCAACAGCATAATTGTAATAGGGGACATTAATACCCCATTGACACAAAGAAATAGATCACCTAGACAAAAGTCAGCAAATGAATAACAGAACTGAATCAAACCTGTGAACAAATGGATGTAGTACACATTTACAGAGTGTTCCACCCAACCACAACAGAATACACATTCTTCTCAGCTTTGCATGGGACATTCTCTAAAACACACCATATATTATCCCATATAACATGCTTAAATAAATGCAAAGTGATGGAAATTATCCCATACATGTTATCTGATCATAGTGAACTGAAATTGGAAATTAATGGCAAAAGAAACTACAAAACCAATAAAAACACGTGGAAATTAAATAACAACCTCTTGAACAATCAATGGGTTACAGATAAAATTAAAGAAGAAATTAAACAATACCTAAAATTCAATGAAAATGCAGATGCCACATACCGAAACTTGTGAGATGCAATGAAAGTGGTCCTAAGAGGGAAATACATAGCAGTAAATTGTCACATCAAGAAAACAGAATGAGCACAAATGAATAACCTAATGCTACACCTCAAGCTTCAAGAAAAAGATGAGCAAGTCAAACCCAAAGCTTATAGAATAGGAAGTTATAAAGATCAGAGCAGAAATTAATGCAATTGAGACTAAGAAAACAATACAAAGAATTAATGAATCAAAGAGCTGGTTCTTTGAGAATAAACAAAATTGATAAAACCCTAGCCAACCTTATTAAGAAAAAAAAAAGAAAAAACTCAAATTTGTGCACTAAGGAATGAAGAGAGAGAAATTACTACAGATCCCATGGAAATTCAAAAATCATAAATAGCTACTTTGAAAATCTTTACTCACATAGGATGGAAAACAGAGAGGAAGCGGACAAATTTGTCAAAACATATGAATTACCAAAGCTGAATCGAGAAAATATAACAATTTTGAATAACCCAATATCAGCTACTGAAATTGAAAACATGATTAAAATCTTAGCAACAAAGAAAAGTCCAGGCCCTGATGGATTCACAGCTGAATTATACAACAAATTTAGAGAAGATTTAATGCCAATACTAACTCAAACTCTTCAATGAAATTGAAAAGGAAGCAATCCTCCCTAACTCATTCCTGGAGGCAAGTATTACTCTACAAAAACCAGAGAAAGACCCAACCAAAAAGGAGAACTATAGGCCAATCTCCGCAATTAACATCGATGCAAAGATTCTCAATAAAATACTGGCAAACAGAATGCAGCAAATCAACAAGAAGATTATACATCATGGCCAAGTAGGATTTATCCCAGGACTTCAGGGATGGTTTACAATATGCAAATCAATAAATGTAATACACCACATCAGCAGAGCCAAAGACAAAAATCATATGATCATCTCAATAGACACAGAAAAAACTTTTGATAAAGTCCAACACTTGTTCATGATAAAAACCTTACAGAAACTTGTAATAGATTGTATCTACAATCTGATAAAAGCCATCTATGACAAACCAACAGCCAACATTATACTAAATGGACAAAAGTTGAAAGCTTTCACTCTAAAATCAGAAACAAGACAAGAATGCCCATTATCACCACTCTTATTCAACATAGTTTTGGAAACATTAGCCAGAGCAATTAGACAAGAGAGAGAAATAAAAGGAATAAGCATAGGCAAGGAAGAAGTTAAATTATCACTATCTGCAGATGACATGATACTCTACATAGAATACACTAAAAACTCCATCAAAAGGCTACTAGAGTTAATAAACAAATTCAGCAGTGTAGTTGGATGCAAAGTCAGCACTCAATGATCAATCACATCCCTGCACACAAACAACAAACTCACTGAGAGAGAAATTACGGAAACAACACCTTTCACAGCAGCATCCAAAAATATGAAATACTTAGGAATCAACCTAACAAAGAATTTAAAAGACCTATATGCTGAAAACTATAGTACATTTAAAGAGTTGAAGAGGATGTTAAAAATTGCAAAGATACCCCTTGCTCTTGGTTAGGAAGAACCAACATTGCGAAAATGGCCATAATCCCAAAACTGTTATACAGACTTAATGCAATTCCAATCAATATACCATTAACATACCTCACAGATTTAGAGAAAACATTCCTGAAGTTCATTTGGAACCAGAAGAGACCTAGAATAGCAAAGGCAATTCTGGGCAACAAAAGCAAGGCAGGAGGCATCTCAATCACTGACTTGAAATTGTACTACAAAGCTACTGTGATAATATCAACATGGTCCTGGCAAAATAACAGACCAAGGATCAATGGAACAGATAAAATATGCAGACAGAACTGCAAAGACATTCAGCCACCTTATATTTGACAAAGGGCCTAACCATGTTCATTGGAAGAAAGATAGCCTCTTTAATAAATGGTGTTGGAAAAATTGGCTTTATACATGCTGAAGACTGAAACTAGACCCATGTCTATCTCCATGCACTAAACCAGAGTCAAAATGGATCAAAGATCTAAATATTAAAATAGAAATACTAAATCTACTGGAAGACAAGGTAGATAGAAATCTTAAAGACATAGGGGTAGGCATAAAGTTCATGAACAAAATGTAAACCACACCAGAAGTACTTTGAAGAATCAACAACTGGGACCTCATCTTATTAAAAGGTTTTTGCACTTCAAAAGAAATCACCAACGAAGTGAAAAGAAAACCCACAGGATGGGAAAGAATTTTAGCCAACTGTCTCTCAGATAAAGGAGTTATATCCAGAACATATAAAGAATTGAAAAACATCAGCCTCCCCAGATTCAAAGATCCAATCCAAAAATGGGCATCTGAGATGAACACACAATTTTCAGATGAAGGAATACAAATGGCAAATAAATACATGAAGAAATGCTCAACATCGCTGGTCATTCAAGAAATGCAAATTAAAACAACATTGAGATTCTATCTCACTCCAGAAAGAATGGCTGCTATCAAGAAATCAACTAATAGCAAATGTTGGCGGGGCTGTAGGGAAACAGGAACAATTCTCCACTGTTGATGGGAGTGTAGATTGGTGCAGCCACTGTGGAAGCCAGTATGGACATTCCTCAAAAAACTAGGATTGGAAGTCCTATTCAAACTAGCTATTCCCCTTCTGGATATTTTCCCAGAAAAGCTGAAAATGTCATTCTACAGCCATATATGTGCATCTGTATTAATAGCAGCATAATTTGTAATAGCTACATCTTGAAAACAACCAAAATACCCATCAACCACAAAATGAATGAAAAAGATGTGGCATTTTTACACAATGGAATATTACTCAGCTATATAAAAGAATGATCTTGAGGCATTTATAGGTAAATGGAGGCAACTTGAGACTGTAATCATAAGTGAAATAAATCAGACTTCATTTTTGTAAAGATCATATTGTCTACCTAATGTAAAAATAAATAACAATAATAATAATGATAATAAACTGAAAGAGTAATATGATCCAAAGTGTCAATAAATATTGTAATAATGAATGGGAAAGAAAGTGTTCATAATTAAGGAATAACTGGGATAGGGGAAAGGAGAAATGGAAGAAAGGAAAAGATTATATATATGTAGGTGTACTCATGTAACTGTATGTATGTATAAGTGTGCAAGATAGGTAACTATCCCACTAATTATCTGTTAGTTCATCAAAAAGAATAGTATGTGCTTTCTTTGTTTGATTGTTTGATCATTTTTTATGCCTAGATCTTGTAACTTAAACTACTTCTAAGATAACAATATGCAGTATATTAACTAATGTTGATTTCTTACTGTTGTTTTTTAATTCTGTATTATTTCTACCCTTTTTTTAGTTTTGCATTTTAAAAAATAAAAAAATAAAAATCTGATTTTAAATGCCTTTCCTTTGTGACTTGGACTCTTAGCATGTCATTTAGAAGCAACAAAAAGCCCTAGAAATCTTCTACCTATTCTGTGACACTCTTCCTTCCAATGTGCACATTTTAAATGCTTTGTCCATTTGTTACTTAACTTTTCAGTTGGTTTTTTAGTTTATTTATTCTGCCATATCGATTCCATTTTATTTGGAGTAGAGATCTCATGCTGCTCTTCTTTTGTTTTCTTTAATCACACTATGATGCCCATACCAAGATTTTGAATATTTAGGGTGCATAGTATGCAGCCATAATAAAAAGATTAGCTCTGAAAGACTATGGATATGATGAGAGTTTATTTTTTCTCCCAAGGGACAATC
Organism: Dasyprocta punctata; assembly: GCA_004363535.1. Taxonomy (NCBI): domain Eukaryota; kingdom Metazoa; phylum Chordata; class Mammalia; order Rodentia; family Dasyproctidae; genus Dasyprocta; species Dasyprocta punctata. The sequence goes on along the minus strand of RJWM01003091.1, from coordinate 79,887 downwards.
TAGATTAAAAAGTCTTGGTTAAAAGTAACTCCAAACTGCTTCATAGATGTATCAGCATATCTGGTTTTCTCTTTTGTTCTACCTTCTACTACAAGATTATTCTGTTTTACGACTGAAAGTGGCTCACTAGAATCATTGCTTTCAATGTCTGAATTCTGCTGATACTATTCGGAAACTGGAATTGCTTTAGTGACAGAGATATTTTTAGAGGCTTTTCCTTTGGCAATAAAATTCTGCGGAATCATTGTTGTTTTGTTGTTGTTGTTGTTGTTGGATAGTATCCTGGATTGAGCCTATGACTTTGCTGTGCAAGGGGCTATCGCTGAGTTACATCCCCAAACCTTTCATTTTATTTTGAGATAGGGTCTTTCTATTTTGCTCAGGCTGGCCCCAAACTTGTGATCTTCCTTCCTCAACCTCTCAAACAGCTATGATTATAGAACTGTGCAGCTATGCCTGGCTTGTTTATGATCTCTGATTTTTCTTTGCAGATGTCTTGTTCAAATAACTCTAGAAAAATTCCTCACTTTCTAGTTTTTGAGCTTGTATTTACTGGTTTCTACACCATGCATATGTACTTCTTCCTCAGTTTAATGATGACTAATTTGTGTCAACATGTAAATGAAACAAACAGACTAATAAGCAGTGCAAGCAAAGAGAAAATCCCTAACTTGGACCACTCCTCTTCTATCTTTGCGTCCATGTTACAAAACTTTTATCTGATTTTTTTTCTACCCTTGCAGTTTTACTAAAGCAAAGATTATATGTAATTTTAGCAACTTTTACTAATATATTGTGCTAAAATAAATAATAAAAGACGACAGAACATGGCCTATGTTCTGCATTATTATATGCAGTAAGTTTTACTAAGAAACTTCTGTTTCCCTGTCTCTACTTTATCATCACTTGCTGCCTGTCCTGTGAAATAATTCCATACATTTTATGTTTATGTTATTTTAGCAGTTCACTCCCTGGAAAACCTTGTGTATCGGTCTATGATAACATGTGTTCACACATATGCATTCCTCCTGGCAAAACTATACAATTATAAGGTTAAAATGAAATAATTAAAGATTTCTACAGCCAGGCATGGAGGCACATGTCTGTAATCCCAGTACTCAGTAGACTGGTGCAGGAGGATTGCTGTGATTTGGGGGCCGGCATGAACTACATAGTGAGACCCTGTTTCAAAACACATGCACACACATACACAGACACACAGACACACAGACACATGCACACACACACACAAAAAGAGAGAAAGAGAGAGAGAGAGAAAGAGAGGGGGGAGGGAGACAGGAAGAGATAGAGAGAGACAGAGAAAATTTCTGTGAAGCCTTCACTGGGTAAGAAACTTGTTAGAATATCAATGCCAAGTATTAGTAATAAAAATATTTGTATGCATGGATGCATTTCAGGAACCAAGAAATTTATCTTCAGGTAATGTGATGTATTTCCAACTACGGGTGAAACTTTTTTCTCTGTCTCATTTAATCATTCTGGATGTTGAATCATTTATAAGTTAATTCTGTGTTAATGAAGAAAGAATTGGTTTATTGACAGTAAATCTGAAATGGCAAAACTGAGAATATATATAGCAAGAAATTTTCAATTAAAATAATTCTGAGAGGCATTATATTTGGTCTCATGAAATATTGTCACAAATGTATGCACCTATCTTCCAAACGTGATTTGAAATTTAATTATAACGGCTAGTACACATTTTTTCTTAACATGAAACTTTATTCAAATTGTTAAGCTTATCACCCACTGATATATAACGCATCAGTTCCTAGACTAATGAACCATATATACTCATCAATTTTCAGATTGTTTTGACAGTTTTTGCCTCAGTTCCTTTGAATTACAAGTATGTACATGCATTGTTCACTGCTACAATAGGTCTCTCCCTTAGGATCTGGTAGGTCGTAATTTCTGATTTCAGTTGTTTAACCAAGCAATAACATTTGATTATCTTATTCCAAAGAAAAGGAGGCCGTGCAATTTTGTGTTCTGTGTTAAAGTCTTAGTTCATTTCAAAAATCAAGTAAATAGGTTGTTTACATGTGAGAAAAAATATGTGCATTTCAAAGTAAGATATTTATAGATTTCAGATAGTCTACGCAGTCTCACAAACCTGTTTATGCATTTATCATGTATAAAAAGATCTGAAAAACAAATTTTAAAAATAGCCCACTAGATAGAAAAATCTGTTCTGATTTGAAGAAAGGCAATATATAGATTTTTCTTATTACACTCAGGGTGTATATTGTTTTTTTAAAGAATGTTAGTGGAGACTGTTCCAGATTCTGCTGTTGGTGGTTACTTAATATTCAACATATGTATAAATAATATATACACAAAAGTTCTACTTATCTATCTGTATTTACCTGGATAATGCAAATTCATATTAGTGTGCATGCACATACATGATAGATATGGATAGTCAGCATATCATTATATGTCACATATTTATGTATGTATCAACATATATATACCTACAAAGATCAATTTTTGTGATTCATAGGATCAATATCCCAAATCTTCTAGTGACATATGGTTTATTATTCCCATACAGAAATTAATATATATAATACCTTATATTACTAATATACATAATATCTTATGGAGTACGTATATTATATGCGAGTAAATTTACATGAGTACATAAACAGATAATGCTATTTCACATAGTTTAACCGTGTATTTCAATCTGATACATTTTTGATTCCTTAAAAATAATTATAAGCAATTTATTTCATCATATGTAGACACAAAGCTTAAAAATTACTATTAGTATACCACGTGTTAAAGTTACTCATTGAAGCAAAAGAAAACACCTTCATTCAGAAGTATCTATAGGTCCATATTTTTATTTAGAGCTCACATTTTCTATCTAAGCTCAAATTTTTTTCTGAACTTCCTCTTGTACTTTACAGTACAAAATTTTCTCTAGTCCTTATAACATCACAGCATCTATTAATGATACCTTGACATACAGATTTTAAATCTCAGTTGAGCTTGACACCAATCTACTTTTTGCTATTCATAGACTAATTGTTCTTTGAATTTTTCTCACATCTCATCCATTGCCTCTGCAGTCATTAATGTAGTTCATAAATTTTCAGGCATAAGTCCGGACTATTGAAACAGTTGTTTGAAGGGCCGGGAGTTTGGCTCAGTGGCTTAAGCGCCTGCCCTGGCAGGCGCGAGGCTGTGAGTTCAATCCCCGGTGCCGCAAAAAAAAAAAAAAAAAAAAAAAAAAGAAACAGTTGTTTGAATTGATCTTCTGCTATCTAGTGCTGGGATACTTATGTCCTTAATTAAGAACTTGCTCAATAGCATTCAGTGATTTCTAACTTTTTGCTTAGTTTATGTTCAAATTCCATAATTTAGCGGTTGATGCCCTCTACTGTCCAGTCATAATTTTAGGTCAAAATCTTATTTAGTCAGAAATTAACTATTTATTTAGTTAGAAATAAGAAAACTCCCTCAATTTAATGTTAGTTTTACAAAATGTCCACAAGTACAACAGGTTTAATAGTGAAAAACTGTGTTTTTCTTTAAAATCAAGAAAAAAACCAAGAATATTTGTTCTTACCATTTCTACTTAACATAGTACTGGAATCCTACCCAATGCAATAAGGCAAGAAAATGAAATAAAAGGCATATATATTAGAAAAGAAGAAATGATTAAATCTTTCATGTTGGCAGATAAGTTTCTTTTTATAGACAAAATCCCAAGGAATCTATAGAAAACATTCCTGTACTAATAAGTTAGTTCAGCAAGGTAACTTTAAAGAAGATGAACATGCTATTATTCTCCTTTCTCTGCGTATTACCCAGTGAAATACTTAGACCATAAGCTATTTATACAGAAGACTGTTAAGTAGAGAATTGTGATAAAAGACCACATAAATGAATAGATACACTGTCAATGCAATAAAAATTGTATTAACAGTGATTATATACCATATTCATCATAGAACAGTTTGAAAATTTCTATTAAAACCCAGCGAAATATGTTTTAGAGAGGTCACTTTATTTTCAGATAAGTAGCTAAAATGGATTTGAAAAAGAAAAATTGTATGAGCAAGCATTCAATCCAAATTTAAGAACTGATATTTAGCTATAGTTTTCAAAACTGATGTCTGCAGAGGGAGAAACAAATTAGAAAAATGAAATTGAGAACTGCAAACTAATTGTATATAAGCATAGATAACTGATTTTTGACAATCAGTCACTAAAATAATTAAGTATTTCCCACAGGTACTTATGGATCAGTTTGATATCCAGAGAGTAAAAGTAATTCAAACATTATAAACAAAATATTTAAAAATGAATCACAGATTTAAAAGAAAATGGTAAAGTTATGTGACATTGTGAAACATACAAGTGGAAAAATTTTGGGATCTGGATACTTGGTGAAATATTCCTATATGTGAAACAGAAATCATGATTTAAAGAAGAAACAAAGAGACTAGAGTTACAAAATGTTAAAAGCCTTTGTTCCTCTAAAGGTCTTAATAAGAATATAAAAAATAAAAACAAATTATAGGAAACAAAATATGTGTAAACAATATATATGATAAATAAATTCTACCTTGACTATATGAGGAATCATTAAAATATGACACTGAGAAAATGAAAGGTCTACAATGGAAAGGAGCAAAAGTAATAAAAAGACATTTTACCAAAGATTATAAAGAAATGATAAACTTTGTAAAGAAATGAAAAATAAAACTGAAACCATAGCACAGTAACACTTCCTATATGTTAAAAAAACCTATTAAGATATGATAGTGCTGATATCAAGTCCTGGAGAAGATGCAGGAAATTTGCAATGATCGTGCATTGCTGATGAAAAATATATAATGACACAGACTCTTCGAGAGTGGTTGTAGCCATAAAGGCTAAACAGGGGAGTCTGTGGTGATAGAGCGGTTATAGTGGGGTGGTGTTTTCCTGTAGTGATATTTAACTATAAGTACACACACACATATATGAGTATTCACAAGTGAGTATGTGTAAAACTGGAGCGATCTTCAAGAAAGATCACTGATTATACCACTGTCAGATTCTTTGGTTTGTTATTGTACTATTATTCTATTATGTACAATATCACTATTGTGGGAAACTATAATAAGAATCTGTTTTATTATTTTTACTAAATGCTATTAAATTGCAATAATTTACAAAGGAAATCTAAAAGCTAATTTATCACTACTTTCTACCACAATTTTCTCTATTTCATAAAAGTGATTTATTTACTTCTGTTTTAAGAGTGTTATTCTGTCATTCAATATTCTGATTATAGTGTGGAATGTAGTAGAATATGGAGTAAACTGAAAATGAAGAAAAGCATCAGAGATGACACAATCTGAGTCAAAGTACTAGACCTTTCATTTGAACTCATCATTCTTGAGTAAATTGCAGAGATTCTGTAAAACTTAGGTAAGGTACTAGTATATATTTCAGATAATGGATTATGATTTGTATATAAATCTATTTCTGTCTTCCGCCATACTTCTATTTTCCATCTAAATTTATGAAATATATATATATATATATAAGAGCTAACAAATTTTACTTTTATGATCTTTTTACTTTCCACTAACCTTAATACAATGAGACAATGAGTAAATAATTCCCTGAGAATGATGCAGTATTATAAGCTAAAGCAAATAAAAGTTGATATATATCATCTACTCACACAGAAATTAAATTTAGGGGACACACTACAAGGTATGTTAGAAAGTGGATAAAGGAAAAGAGATTTTTAGGTACAAGTATTTTTAGGTATGTATGTGTGTGTATAGAAGAATGAGGGGAGAAGGCATGAAAGAAGAAGGGAGAAAAGGGAAGAGAGAGAGAGAGAGGGAGAGAGCCAACTAGGAATGAGGTAAGTATGCCTTCAAAAGTCATTTTAAACTGTGGTCCTTTAGGCAAAAGCAACACTGTGAATTGAAAACTTTAAAAATTAAAATATTTGGTGTAACAACCACCTAGTGACATGGGTCGTGTTACAGTTCATATTTTAATTGTCTCAAATGTCCATATGTTTACACTTTTCAACAGTCAGTGGTGCTACCTGTAGGTGATGTAGTCTAGGATCTGGGTCTACTGGAAAGTAGTTTGGTCCCTTGGAGCTTGCCTTGGAAAGGTATATTGAGATCTAGACCCTTCCCTTTGTATCTATGCTTTGTGGCCACCACGAGGTGAACAATTTTGCTCTATCATATTCTCTCCACCTTGGTGAACTTTTTTGTCACAATCCTCAAATGATAGGTTCAAGAAATCGTGGACTGAAACCTCTGAAATGGAGCCAAGATAAATTGTTCATTTGGTTTTCTCATATATTGTGCTATAGCTATGGAAAGTTGACTAATATAGGTTCAAAACTCCATTCAAAGTTTAGACATCAGAATGGATTGTCACAGCGAACACAGAATATTTGTCATGATAAAGTTTTCTGAGGTGAGAGCAGGCCTTCCTGCTAGGTCAAAATGGGTTGGAGAAAAGAGATGACTTGGTGTTTTATGGTGAAGGGGAATGAGGCTGAAAGGAGTTGCTTGAAATAAACTCTCTACCAATGCCAAACGAGCAATCACTCTGATTTTCTGATCAGCTTCTATAGGGGTGAGGCAGATTGGATAAAATATGGCGGCGCATGAAATCTGTCCTGATGGAAATACTACCTATGTACACAACTCTTTATTACACTGGACCACACGGCAGACCTAATGCATATGAAATTCTTCATCCATATTCTAAGAAGTCTATCAGTTATTTATAAGATACTCTAAAATAAGAGAATTTCTGCCTTACTAAAATGATGTCCTAGAAATAAGAGCATATAGCATGCCAAGAGTAGGAGGGCATTGTAGAATTTTGGAAGGTGGAAATAAAGGCAAAATTTCATCATTTGGAGATTATATTACCAAAAAGGTTTGTTAAGGTTGAATAACAGATTTAAATTGGGACAAAACTATATTTAACAGCAGTGAACTTTATAAAATCAATGTAGATCATAAAACTAATGTTGAGGAAGTTTTTTTCATTGTAAAATATTGTAAACTTTAATTTCCCCTTGATATAAAGATAGCATACCTCGTGTTGCAAATCTTACCAAAATGTATCTGCTTATGAAAAATTATTATGAAATATATTTGCCATTTGCCTCATGGAATATAATAGGGAATTATTTCTACTTCATTTGATTTTGGAAGTGTAACCACCCACTTCCTTTTTTTAAAAATATTTTAATTTTTTTTAGTTTTTGCTACTAGGGATCAAACTCACAACCGCACAATTGCCAGGCAGGCGCTTAAACCACTGAGCTAAATCCCCAGCCCTAACCACCCACTTTCAAGGACACAGATATGTAAAAGTTAAGTCATAACTTCTATAATTTGTTTAGGGCTATCCCAGATAGTATTTCAACCAATGAATCACTGGGATTTTAAACAATTATTATCAATAATTCAGGTAATAGAACTAAAGATTTTTTTTGAAAAGTATTTTTGAAAAAAAATTCAAATGTTTAGTCAACAGATATATTGAGGTGTGTAACACACATCAACACTATCATGGGCACTGGAGACAGAGTGCTAAAGGTTGGTGGGGATTCAGTACTTGCTTTTCAAGAGCTTGTGTTCGAAGAAGTCATCAGGTTCAACTGATACACTGACAGGTAAGAAAATCAAAGTATACAAAGTTTAAATAGTTTGTTCAGGGGTTAACTAATAAATAGGGCTAATATAGATGAAATTAAATTCAAATACAGTGGTTCGGTATAAGACAAATGAAACCTTAGAGCTTGTGGCAGATTGAAAAGAAAAGTTAAATTTAAGGTATTTATGACTTACCTATTAAGATATTGTAGTCAAACAAAACTTGTCTGGAAGATAATTTCACAAGATGGCCTTCCTTTTTTGTTTTGTCAGTTACACTACTGGATAATGGTACAGTGGGGCCAACACTCTGTATTCTGTCTCTTTAATTTTTCCTTGTCTATTTTCAGTCAGAAGACTGCCAACTTCCCAGGATACAGGACACATAAGAGTGATTTTAGTTTCCATGTGCATAGTCTCCTTTAACCTTTAAATTTAAAACTTTTATTGTCTCAACAATTGAAAAGAAGATGATTTCGAAATTGCTTTCAAGTTTTTAAAACATTGCACTGGGTCAATGTCCATCCAATTTAAACTGGGAAGGAAAATAATAACATTTGTAAAGATTTGTTTATCAGACATCTCTAAATTACATAGGAAAATATTGTAACATTTATAAATTGTAAATTATGCATACCATTGCATTTATTATATGATTTTTTACTCATTGTAGGCTGAGATGGTTCATGAATTTAAAATTCTGTGATTTGTTTCTAAATGTATGTAAGATATGTGTTTATTTTTATCTGCACACCTAAAAAGTGTGTTGAATGTTGCTAGATAAATGAAATAATTTTAGATCTCCCAGAAACCTAGTACGGCATCTCACAATAAATTGTTGTAAACCTAAAATTTTATATGAAGAATGGGAGCGTACCTTCGTTGTAGTGCACTTGCCCGGCAGGTTTGTAACGAGGTCTTGGATTCATTCCCTGATCGCACAGACATCCCAAACAAACAAAACACAAAAACCAAAAAAAGTCGAACAGCAACAACGAAAAACCCTAAAAACATCAAACTATACACTAGAAATTTTCTTAAAATTAGGCATGCATAATAGATTGATAAGCTCCAGACTGAGCATATTATGTGATTTCTTATTATGATTTTTTATTGTATGTAATTTATTTATCTCATAATTTTATATTAGAAATGCTTTACCATAAATCTGTATATATGTATATGTAAGATAACTAAAATGACTATACTGCTGAATGTATTAGTTATTGAGAGAGAACAGTTAATACTCATATGATTAGATCAACTTTACATGTCTGTCTTGGTTACTTTTTGCTCGTTGCCGAGACAAAATACCTGACGCCCAAAGTTAGGGAAGGAAAGGTTTATTCTTACAGTTTCTCGGGAGTTTCAGTCCATAAAGTGGGTTACAGTTCATGGCGGCTGCAAGCTGCAAGCCGCAATCCGCGCTGGCAAGAGAGAGAGCGGAAGCCGGGAAGCAAGCAAGAGGAAGACCCGCCTTCCCTTATACTGTATCTCAGCTCCACCCCTGGGCGGGTGTAGCAGTCACGTCATTAATCCTGGCGCCATTAATCCTGGCGCTAGACAACAAACTGATCACAAGTGTCAGACTCAGCCCCATCAAAAGTATGAGGACTTGGGGGTA